>SNQJ01S0008051.1:72097-109473 GCA_010110895.2 Picea sitchensis
TTATAATGGTCAAATAGATATTAGACTTTAACATTAATAAAGTCAACTTGAATTTAGATTATTTCTATGTCTTATTTCACTTTATTATGTTTCTCGGTCTATCCCACATTCATAAAGTGGATTGAATCGAATTTCTTGTAATCCTATATAAGAAATCTTTCTCTTTCTCATTAAGATACAATACGAAGAACTCTTTTGAGTTATCTTGGTTTCTTTATGTGCTTGATTTTCGTAATACCAGGCTATGATACCACTAGGGTGAAGTAGGAAAGTAAAAACTCTAAAGTTCAAACAGTCAAGTCCAAACCAAGTGATTTTACTATTGAGGACAAATAAGCTCTTAGGCACCAACATTACCTGCCCCACAAAACATGAGTACCTCCTTCTCTAGTACCTCAAAAAATCCTCCCTTTAGTTCTCGTCAACGTGTACATCGAAAGGTTCAGTATGATATCCCAATCTTATGCAGAATCCCCTTTGTATCTTGACACTTCTCTTTAATCATAAAAACTCCATTTCATGGATGGTCTATTCTCTCACGTATTTGGCTCTTTTTCTGCTATTTAACCTCTAAAACTCCCTCTCATGGAAAAAAACCTTAAATATTGTGGAAGTGTTACAAGTACTGAAATTTTAAATAAAATTGGTTCATCAAGTTTTGTATAGACTAAATTTATTCCCTCATATTGATGTTGTAGTATTACGGTATCTTACACTCAAGAAGGAATTGTACCATATGGACATTTAAGGCTAGGACAACAAGTGCATGGTCGAGCCACAAGTAGGAAAATTCCTGAAGTAGTTTTATGATGTTAAAGGAGTCTTTCAAAGTGTTTGTGGATGGCTACCCAGTCAATATTTTGAAGGGCATAATGGTGCTCTAGGGATACGAGTTAGTGGGGGTTGATATCCCTCGCTTTTTCTATCATTCTTGTTTCTCCATCGTAAAAAATTGTCGCATGTGTGTCGTTCATACTGGGTGTGAAAAAGCTATTGTGGAAAAAGATGTTAAAGTTCCTGCTATTATTAGGTTACTTTCAATTTACTAGATAACAAATGCATAGACAGGATCACTAAGAGAAACACAATCACAAGAGTACACAAGCATTTATCCTGGGAAACCCTCAAGGGGAAGAAAACCCGGCAAAACTTCCTTAATATAGATAGCCAATACAATGCCAAGATAATGAACTAGACAACAGAGAATATCCAACACTGAGCAACACGCCTCTCTCTCTTCCTTCTTCCGACAACTGGTAACTGCAGCTTCCTTCAATACTTGTGCACTGGATGAGTGAGCTTAGTGTGTGTCCAAATGAGGCATTGGCCTCTCTTATTTATACAAACTGGCAGGTGTTGAACAAGTGTCTTTTCACTAGCAGGGTTGACTTCTCATTCTGGGTGGTTATAACCACTTTAATATATTATGGATGGGTCGACTTCTCATTCTGGGTGGTTATAACCACTTTAATATATTCTGGGGCCGTCTTTTCATTTAGCCTATTACAATTAGGGTTTGACCAATCCACAAAAAGGGATTTGATCAATTACAATGCCCGACATGATCAATCCACAAAAGGGGATTGATCTAATAAAAAATAAATATATTTTATCTTTATCCACAAAAGGGGATAAGAATATTCTTTGCAGTTACACAATATTTTAACACTCCCTCTTAACAAGAAGGATATTCTTTTATTTTATCTTTTATCCACAAAAGGGGATAAGAATATTCTTTTATAGCCATAATAATATTTTAACACTCTCTTAACAAGAAGGATATTCTTTATCTTTTTGACAAGTCACTGGATGTCAACATCAAAAAGGTAGTGGCATCCACTGGATAACATCATCAAATGGATAACATCATCAATTGGGCAACATCATCAATCGGGTAACACTCATCAATCGGGCAACATCATCAACTGGGTAACATCATCAATCAGATAACATCATCAACTGAATAATCGAGGTATCCACTTGATCATCCGGGTATCATGATCATTGACTAGTATATCTATAAATCATCATCAAAAGTTTTGTTTCTCTTTAGCCTTCGCTAAAAGATACTTCTTTCTTTCTTTCTTTCTTTCACTTTCATGTAAGATACTTCTTTATTATCTTCACACGTAAGATATCTTATCTTCACACATTAATATGTCTTATCTTCTGCTGTATTTAAGATATTCCTATGAGTTTTTCCTTCTTTATGTTCTCCTTCTCTTGTAGTCATATATCTCTCCCATCCACTGGGGAGGACCATTACTACAACTTCACTCCTAGTCATCCCATGAACTAGAGAAGCTAAGATGCTAAAGCCTGGGCAAGACTAGATTCTCTTTCCATGATCCACGCAAGATCATGACACAAACCTCAAGAGCCAACTAATCCATTCCACATGGTCAAGGTTTGTGTTCCGTGATACTCAATCCTTGGCTAGAGAAGAGTATCTACCCACTGCCTCTTAGAGAAACATCCATTCCTTCATTTAGGGTATTCTAGCATGTCCCTAGAGTATCCAAAACTCGACATTTGGACAGAGGCCAACCTTGGCAATTTATCATTCCCCTTCACGGTCTCTTCTCTCTCTTCTCCTTTCTCCCACGAAGTTTTACTATTTGTGGGATTTCTCATTCCTTCTCTAAGAAGGTCTAGCCATGGGATCCAAAAAAAATATCTTGTGGTCCAAAAATCTTTCAACAGTATAATACCATGCTACCCATCTCATGGGCACCATCCATCTAATGGATAACTTTCATCTTGATCAAAAATATTTGGGCACCATCCATCCATTCTAATCAGACGAATCACTTCCATCTTCTATGCCTAAACTCTAGTGACATAGTTCCTTTTTGCACCAAACTAAGAGATTCTTAATCATCATCCTTGAAGTTCTCTTCAATATCTTGTTGCCTTCTTGAGTTCGTGATATTTCTTTTTGTCTTCATACCAGATCAACCTGCCCCCTCTGCATCTATAAGAGAATGGTACTGGAGAAACCTGTAGTTATCTACATCTCATCCACTATATCTCGAGTATCCATCTTTCATCTTGAATATTTATGCTCAGATCTTAGAACCTCCTCGCCTCCTATATAAATACCGATATTGTCCTCGGTCTTTACCGACCGTCATCATATCGCACGTCCTTCTCATGTTGTTCGACTGCAAGTCACTACATGTAAGTTCTTTTTTCTGAGACTTGTAAACTTATTTACAATATGCTTTCTTTGTCACTCATGAGGATCATACATGAAATAAATATTTTATCTCTTTCTTTCATCCTCTTTGATACTTCCTTCATAAGTCTACATAGATATTGAAATAAAATGAGGTTAATTCAGATTCTCACAAAATCTAACTTGTAATGATAAAGTATTAAAGTAAACAAAGATACTAAAAATAAAACATGAATACTTATCTTTGTTTTTGTGTGGGGAGGCCTCAATGACTCCACCATTTGCTTTCTTCTGATCAACTATCTTCAACTTAAAGTACATAATCCCACCATTGCCAGAGCTTTGAGGGAGGAGATTCCTCTTTCTCTACCACATGTGCTTGATACTTTCTTTCCCCTTTCCTGGAGGACATAGGAAAAGTGTCCCAACTTTGACAATTGTAGCATCTGATCTTGGAAACATATTTCTTCTTGTCTAGAACTCTTATGGAGTTAGTTTCTTTATTGTTCTTCCTCAAGGAACTTCTTTATTCTTTGAGTTGTAAGAGCTCTCTTTCATCGACAATTAATCTCTTTATGTTATTCAAGTAGTTGGATTCTTTGTGTGTGCAATCTACCCATAACTTATCAAACTTCAGTAACTTGCTTCTTGCACACACCCTTTTGTACTAAAAAAGGGAATCCAAAATGTTGGAACCCATTTAGGGTTGTGGTTACAAGTTCTTTTGTCACTAATGACACTTCCAATAACTGCAAGCTGATCTCTGATCTGAGAAACTCATAAGATAGGATGACAGATTTTGAGTTGTCCATCTTCATAATAACTAAGTTGATTTTTAAGGTAACAACTGCCACGTCTTTTCTTTCATAACTGCTGGAGGCTCTATACATTTGCCTTGTTGTCTCAGGAATTTAATATATGAGGGATCATGATTCATCAATCTAACACTTCCATTCTTGTTTTTTTCATTCTTCTATGCTCGGTCTTTGCTCTTCTTCATCAGCGTCTGCACCCACTCAGAATATTGCTCCTAGGAGATCATTCGCTCTTGTGAAATCATCTCAAGAACTCCATGCTTCCAAGCATCCGGGTTTCTAGATCCTTCCACCTATCTTCTACCCCTCATGTCGGGTAGCCATTCTTTTCTTGTAGGAAGAAACCCTAGCCCTCGGCCAGAAATAATAAAATCAAATTTCTGATCCGAAACCTAACCCACCAAAATATGCACCTGACTAAGCAGGGGCCCGGGTGTTTAGGATTAAAAAATCCAACTTACCCCTCCAAACTTGATTTATGGATTTCTTGACTGGTGTGTTTCCTCAAGCCTTTTTCTGGTACTTCTGGGTTTTCTAGTACTTTCTTTGGTACACTAGTACACGGGCATCATGGTTTTCTAGTACTTTGTGAAACTAGGGTTTCCACTTTCCGGGAGATCTAGCCACCTAAAAGTGCTGAGGATGCTAAAATGTTCCTTTGAGGTAGGCACACCTTTCTAGATGGATTTGAGGTTTAAAACCTTTCTTATCAAAACCCTACCTTCATGTAACACAACAATGACGCTTTTTCTTTTCTTGTGAAAGATGCTCTCTGGAATTTGAAGCTCGATACCATGTTAAAGCTATTATTATGTTTCTTTCTAATTTACTAGATAACAATAGCATAAACAAGATCATCAGTGAGAGAAACACAATGACAAGAGTACACAAGTATTTATCATGGGAAACCCTCAAGGGAAGAAACCCCAACAAAAACATCCTCAATAATATATTACAATTACAAACTTAAATTAAAGTATAATTATTAAAATTCAAAATTTAAAAAAAAAAAAAAAAAAAATTTCCTTAATATAGATAGCCAATACAATGCCAAGATAATGAACCAGACAATAGAGAATATCCAACACTGAGCAACACACCTCTCTCTCTTCCTTCTTCCGGCAACTGGTAATTGTAGCTTCCTTCAATACTTGCGCACTAGATGAGTGAGTTGAGTGTGTGTCCAAATGAAGCGTTAGCCTCTCTTATTTATACAAACTGGTAGGTGCTGAATAGGTATCTTTTCACTGGCAGGGCCGACTTCTCATTATGGGTGGTTATAACCACTTTAATATATTCTGGCTAGGCCGACTTCTCATTCTGGGCGGTTATAACCACTTTAATATATTTTGGGGCCCTCTTTTCATTTAGCCTATTACAATTAGGGTTTGACCAATCCGCAAAAGGGGAAGTGGTTATGGGGTGGGCTCGGGGAGTGGAAATCGAGCAAGAGAAGAGCATACTCATGTGCATAAAAAAAAAATCTCTACACTTAGATTTCTAAAAATATTGCTAACCCACAACTCACAATCGCTCTGATACCATGTAATATTTGGTTGAAAATCCACCCATGAATGCAAATGAATGAAAAAAAACAACCCACAACTCACAATCGCTCTGATACCATGTAATATTTGGTTGAAAATCCACCCAAGAATGCAAATGAATGAAAAAAAACAAAGCTAGAAATAAGAAATGAGCAAGAATAAATTGTATTATACTCAAGAGAATGCAAAACATACAATGAAAATGAGATGATCATATGAGAGTGATGGGTGATTATATATAGGATTTATCGCCCAAGAGACTAAAAACACAACCAATATGGGATAAAATGAAAAAGTCCCTAAGTAAGATAGATAGCTAAGAAAGAACTAGATAGCTAAAGAACCTTATTCACACTAACAATCACAAAGTTGTTGAGACAAATACAATGTAGAATAATGCTTAGTATCCAGTGGACCTTGTCCATAAAATTCATGGTCTACTGCCTCAATTACAGCTTGGAGGGGTTCATCTACTTGAGTGATCTTATCTCTATTTACAAGAGTCATTCCATGCCACCAACGCTTGAGCATGCTTTAAAAACCCCAAATTATTCTAAATGTCAATTCTTGCCATGACACATTTTCTTTATGTATAGACTTTTGGACTTTAGCCCAACCATCGCAATAAGCAATAAAAACACTAATGTTCTAAGGACTCATATAATCAATATTTCTTATAAGGCCATTACTAGAATAAGAACTAGTGTTCGAACTAGGAGTAGAAATTCTTTAAATGTCTTTTCCTAATTTGGCCCTCTTTAATTCATAACATATGTGAAAAGCTATGTTATCCATTAACACCCATGCATGAGTTATTTCATGATTGAAATCAACTTCCCTTTGGATTTTAAATCTTAATTATTCATCATCAAACTCATTAGGACCTCTTCCAGGTTTAACCATCTTGGCCCTTTTTATCTTTTTTCTTTCTTGTAGCAAAAAATTAATTTCTTCTAGAAAATAATTATCTTTCTTTTATCTTTTCCACCTTTTCTAGAGCTTGGGAAGCAATATCTAAATTGTACTTATTCATCTTATCTACTATAGCCATTTTAAAGACCAAAGTCATTTCATTTGATGCTTTCTTTTTAGAAAGACGATTATAAGATAAGAATATTCTTTTCGTCTAAATGTGTTATTTGGTTTAGGAGTTAGCATATCTTTGATATTAGACATAGTATTAGAGACAATTGTAAATTGTTTCTATAATTCTCTAATTTATGTACTAAAGATTTGATTATGTTACCCAAACTTTCAACTTTAGAGAGATCTAGATATAAATCAGATATATGTTGTTTAATTTGGACCATGTCTCTAACTACATCATTTAGATTATGAATCATATGTGTAGTCTAGGAGTCACACACACATAGAGAGAGGGAGAGATTCACATATCTAGGATAGTTCACATAGAGAAATTAAATCCAGGGAGGTGTTTAGAGTTGAATATGCAATAATGGAATATGGTTTTCGCAACAGGCTTCTTTACCCTAAGTTTTTTACCCCACATCTTAGCACCATAAATGATAAGGTGGAATTGATAGATACAATTTCTCTATTATTTTCAAATATGACAAATCAATCTTTAATATATATTTTATGAATAAAATTCTCTAAAAAACAATAAAAAACAATAGTACAAAAAATAAATTTAAAAATTATCCTTTTATAACATACTATTTTTTAATATTTTGATTTATATTAATAATAAAATAGTAAAAAAATAAATTTAAAAATTATCTTTTTATAACATACTATTTTAATATTTTAATTTATATTAATAATAAAATAGTTAAAAAAAAAAATTTAAAAATTATCCTTTTATAACATATTATTTTCAATATTTTGATTTTTTTATAAAATGTTATTTGATAATCATTTTATTTTTTATTTCATTTTTTTATTTTTTTTAATTATTTTTATAACATTTTTTTTAATTTTTTATTTTATTAATAATGCCCTAACATCAGCACATATGCATTTTATCACTCTAAATCCATTAAATGCACATATTTTGACATCACGTGGGTTACCTAAATACAACATAATCTTTTAAAAAAAATTAATGGAATGCAATATATGAAGGTAAATACAACATAATCTTTTAAAAAAAATAATAGAATGCAATATATGAAGGGATTATTGGACCATTCAATAAATATTACCAAATTTTATTATCCCTTATTCTATTATCCCTTAATCCTTTTAAATGCATATAAGTGATAGTTTCTATTTATGTATTTTAATATGTGTTTCCTTTTCCCTTGAATAGATCATCGAATAAATATTACCAAATTTTATTATCCCTTAATCCTTAGATTCTTTTAAATGCATATAAGTGATGCGGTTTTAAAATTGTTTTTATTTTATTTTTTTATAACATAGTATTTTTTTTTATTCTTATAAATGTATATAAGTAATGTAAATAGCTTCTATTTATGTATTTTAATATGTGTTTCATTTTCTCTGACTTGGTTTTGGTTTGTCCCTTCTTTCAATAGATCAATTGGTGCACTTTTATTTTATGTAAGTAATTTAAAAGAAAAATTAAAAGAAGGTGGATTCAAAATGCAGAAGATATGTAATGCAAATATATTACGGTTTGTATGATTTGCTAGAATTATTTTCTAACATCCAAGGTTGAGTGGAGGAAACAATGGATAAAAAACCATTTGGAGGAGCCGCTAAAGAAGATCTAAAACCATGGAATGTGTCTCTGTTTGGGAGAGGAAATGTGTCATTAACACTGAAATGAATTCATATGATTGTTTGTTCGATCTTTGGAAAAACAACATCCTTTGAGTCTTTAGGAAGTAGATATGTTCCCACACAGCGTTGTTGATCTCAAATTTGACATTGAATAATTAATTCATCACATTAAAGTTAAGTTTCCAATTCCTTGATTACAACAATTTTTATTTATTTTGCCTTATCCATCACTATAAAGGATATTTATTTAATAGATCAAAATCTATAGAAATTTTTCAATACCATGTTCTTTTATTAATTACATTGACCATATTTTTACTAAGTTACTTTATTTTTCATTTATGTATTATATTTAATGTTTATTTTTCATTTATGTATTATATTTAATGTTGGATAGTTGGTTGTCATTGATGTCAACATATGTGATGGGTGTATTTGGAGAAGCCTCCAAAGTGGTCTATTTTAAGGAAAAGGTATATAAAACCTTACTCAAACATTTTCAGATCTTTCCTGGCTAAGACAAGATATTTGGGAATGTCACCCGAGATTTATAGCCTCAAAGACAATCACTTAATCCACAAGTATTAACTACAAAGGATCAAGGTTGAATTTTATGTGTTATACATAACATTTCGAAAGAAGTAAACTTAAACAAAGTTACATGAATGTGTAAAGAAATTATACAAATGTATACATGGAGATCAAAGCAAAAGAATGAACCAGATCATTAAAACACATATGTGAGACTGAAACTGTAATCTAATTTTTCATTTATTTCATTATGAGATACAAAAATGAGTTCTCTCTACAAACCCCTGCGAGGGTAGGGACCAAAATCAAATTTAGAATCCTTCGATGGGCACCATACAAAAAGGCTCTGACAATCAAGAAGAAAAATGAAGCTAGAGATCTGGATCAACTTGCCACAAAATGTTGTCACTTGACTCTGCAAGATATTCTTTATCAATCATGAAACTCAATTCATGCGCAAACAAAATACATAGACTACCAAAGATAAATCATACACCTTTACAACAAGCTTTTGAAATATGTGATTCAATTTTTGAATCATGTTGCCTTACTAAGACCCTGCTATCATCAAGAGGATTAAGCTTTCTAGTAAACTCATAATGAATGAAAGTTAAAAGTATCTCACTAATATAGAGAAAACCTTATGGTTGTAGTTCTTCTTCTAATCTCTCCTCCTTTTGTCTCTTCTTCTCATTGAGCTTTTATTCCTCCTCAATAAGTTAGGGTAGTTCAACTACCTTTCTTTAGTTAATTCAAATTAACTTAACTAATTAGTTCGAGACACACACACACACACACACACACACACACACACACACACATATATATAAGGGTCTTAAATAATAACTAAGTAGGTGGGACCCTTGTGACTCCCAATTATTTCCTTTTATAATCATCAAGACATGAAATATAAAAATAATTCATTAGATTTCAAATATCCTCCTTGTAACTCTCGTTTTCAAAATTATGACCAAATATTTTAAATATCAGCCCAATATAATCTAATCATATCCAAAAAGTATTATATCCATGTTGTCCCAAAAAGAATGTCTAAAAATATGCTTCTTGTCCAAAACTTTATCAAAGTAAAAGTATTGTCTTCAACATGTAAAACAACATTATTCATCATCAAAATCCATATTTTCTATGAGAGGCATTAAGCCTCTTCTCACTGATGTCCCCTTTTGATTTTTCAGTGGAAACCTTTGACTGGTCAGAGCCTTGAGGTTGAACTGCACTAATAACATGACAACAATCATACTTAAGATGAAGGCAAGCGAAAACTGATTTGGAAGATTCCTTGGATGAGCTGGAGTGAGTGGCTATTTATTTTCCCTTTGTCCTGCACAGGCTCAGGGAAATCTGTTTTTAATATTTTATTAGCATGTGATGACTGCACGGGCATGACAAAATGGGAGACTTGGGCATTTGGATTAGTAGGTGGTGGTGGTAAAGGCAATGATGCAGTGGCCCAACCGTGGTGGTGAACAGCAGGCTGGTGGACAATCTCTTTCCAACCATCATTGGAGGGCGGTTCTGGTTGCATTGACACATGAGGAGGGACTCAAACACTAGATATATTTTGATGTGCTTGGAAGGGAGGTCTTTCTGGTCGGGGTTGGAAGATCCCTTGGGCTACTAGGTTGAAGAAACCAACTTGGAAAATATGGTTTAATTCCTAGGGGTCAACATCAAAATGTATGGAGAAACGAGGTCTTCGATGACCCCTCTGCCAATTTCCCCTGCCTTTGTTACCTCTGTCATTATTGCCTCTACTGAAAAAGATCATCTTGAAGCAATGTTCCAATTAGTTATGAAAACTCTTGACAGTCCATGCATCAACCCTACCTAAATAAAATCAAAGGTTGGCTCTATCATCCTCAATAAGAGCACATGCAATCAATCCATTCATCATATTAATCAAATCAATAATTAATTGCTATTGAATAGGGAATGATAGGGTTTTGGGAAGATGAAGGGTTGGTAATGAATGAAAAGTGGTAGCATGGATGGGGACCTCCACTGGATATTGTTCAAGAAACATAGATGCAACTTCCATATCAAAAAAATACTTCCATTTCCAAATTAAACACCAGTCACTTCTTTCTCCTTTTATTATTTCTTTTGAAATGTTATTTACAATAACAAAACAAGGAATTAAAATGAACCTGGGAAGATGGTGGGTTTGTAAGGAGCGAAAAATGGTATAATGAATCGGGAAATGAGATGGATACTATTCCATTATATCGAATAACATTTAATCTTTAGAAATGACATACCTTTAATTGCCAAAAAGAACATTTAAAACTGTAGGCAATATCAAAAATAAAAACAGAGTAACTTCCAGTATCAAACCCAAAACAAAACTCTAGGACTGTCAAACTCAGCCAATCAATTCCTATCTTTCTTCTTCAAACAACAACACAATTTATACACAGGTTGTCCATAATTCCAACTATCAACGATCATATACAGAGCGCTTAGAACATACATGAAGAGGCTGAGAAGAACATGCCATCTAACTTAACATTTACATCAACTCATTTCAATTGATGCACAATGGACTGGGTTCAAGACCCTTTGTTCTATTACATGGTCACTTTTTATTTTATTTAAAAAAAATCAAATGCCTCCAAACATCATCGAGCCAAAATAACTATAACAATTTTCTTCCCACTGTACAATCTACATGTTTTATTTGCAAGGTTCTTTTCATATGAGGAATATCAACAAAATTATTTTCCATTTAAAATAGACCATATCAAGCGTATAACAAGGCCAACAAATACTCATCATACAGGGCCAGTATCTATTTCTAGTATTTTCTATATGACAGGTCGGGTTCGAAACCTCAACGATCATTTCATTTTCTTTTCTTTTACTATACAATATTTAAAACGCTAGAACTCCTGTAGGTAATCAACCAAAGGACCAAGGAGATATGAAAGCATCAATCTCTCGACTGTCAGGTCTACATATAATCAATTCAAAACTCGAATTCAAGTTTACAACAACCGCGACAAGGCAGAGAAATGTCTGAACAACTAGGTGGGTGAGACAACTCGACAAGCAGTGTTTTGTAACATCAAACCAAAGCCTCCAACAAGGTTACAACAAGGTTTAACACATTCGATTTTAAGGTGGCCTCAAGGTAAAACCCTACTTTTCCTTCATTCAAATTGTTAAATTACAACTAAACATGGAAACAACTTCTCATGAATGGAGCAGGAGGTAGAACAACCACAAATAGAACCCATAAATTAACTGTCCCTTTTTGTGTTTACCCAAAAAAAACCTCCAAGATTATACACGAGACATGGGTGGAAACAAAATAAATTTTCCATAAAATATCAACAACAAGGAGCAATAATAACCATTATCCACCCCAGGTGAAACCGAACACTTCAACATGAAGGAGCATACCAACTAGTAATCATTTGAAATGCCAACCAAATTTATTTGCACAGACATAATACACATCCAACCACCATATCTTTCAGAAAACAAGCACTCTGCATACCAATCCTAAGAGCCAACATAGAGATTCTATCCAGATTGAGGTTAGAATGATGAATGAAAGGGTGAGAGTCCACATACCTGTGAGGAAAGCGTTGAAAAGAACCAAAGACCACCATTATTCTCCAACGACCGAGTGAAATTGAGGCAAACTAACCAAAGCAACCAAATGTGCGACAAGGTGAGGGTGGTGAGCTCGAGGTGGGAGTAAGAATGACATGCAGTAAATGCACGTCGCTTCTCCACCTTTCCATTAATTTCCATCAACCATAGCTAGGGTGTAATACATCCAACTTCGTCATTTTGCATTAATCAATTTTAATTCAAATCCAACATATCACTTATGTTTTGAAAAATTGAAATGAAAACCCTCATATCCATAGTTTTATACCAGGGACATGATACAACATGCTCCATATTCATTTCTAACAAGATCCTATTTGCAAGGATTGGATTGACTTCGAACAATTGCATAACATAACTATTGTCCACCAAATATAACCAACACCATCAACGCAATATACCATGAATGCAATATATTATAACCAATGTGAGTGTGAGTTAAAAGTATGAATTTTAACCATGGGCCAAAGAAAAACTATAACAGTTATGACCCAAGTGTTTGTCACTTTCTTTCGTTTATAAGGGATCTCACCTATATAGTATATTATTAAGTATATGTATATAAATAAATAGGCATTCCAACCCATTTGCATGCAGGGGTATTACATTGCACTTTTGGGCGTCAACAAACTGACGACTCCATAGGGGAATTTGTTTCTAACAGATTCAGAACTCAGTATGTCTGGTTTCACGGACCAGTAGATGATAGAAAAAATTGTTGAAGAATAGTTATGCAACAGGGGGAAATAGATGGTTTAAGGGAAAGAATGAGATGAGATTTTGGGAATAACTTATGGAAAGTGGTATGTATGAAGGGTTTTGGTCCAGTATGCATAACATTCAAACAATATGTAACATATAATACTTCTTAAAGCTTTTAAGGAGAAACTTTTTGGTATGCTCTTTGAATCTCGGGATGGAAGGAAGAAAGGGAAAGCAGAAATAGGGAAGAAGGAAAAATCAGCTATCCTACAACAGAGTTGAAAGAAAAAAGCAATTTCAGCGATGTCTGAAAGGAGGACATCGTGACAACTATGTATACCTTATTTATTATTGATCAACAATACTTACAGAATGACATTGTTATGGAAAAACTGATCCAAACTTTATTTCTGATAAATTTTAATGAAACAAAACAACATAAATTAAACTCAACAAACCAAAGTAAAAAATAAAACAGTAAAACAAAAGACTATATACAAAATTCATTTTAAACAAGCGTTGATAATCAGGTTGGTTCTACGTAATGTTTCAAGTGGGAACAATTAGTGTTGTAAGAGAACAATCGCTCTTCCAAATCCTTTAAAAGGTATGAGTTTGCACCTAGGATAAAAGCGATTTTAAAAGGACCTAGCCATAATTTATGGAACTTTAAGTGTCCTCCTCTCTCAACATGAGCTAAGTCCCATAGTAGGAATTTCTCGTCAATCTTGAATTCAACAGCTTTTGCTTGTCTATTAAAATACTTTTTTACAGTTTGTTTCCTTCTCTTTATGTTCTCTAAGGAAAAATTCATTTGTTCTTCCAGGGATAACAATGCATTTATCCTTTGGGGAACATTGGAAGAATTTAATTATTCAATCTGTAACATCAGCCATAAGGAGGAAAGCTCCAGCTCAGTAGGAATAATAGCCTCTTGGCCATATGTGAACTGAAAGGGAGTGCAACTTGTGCTTGCCTTGGTAGTTGTTCAATCTTCCCAGAGAGCGTAAGTGAGAAGTGTGTGTCATTGGCGAGGTTTATCTTCTATGATCCTAACCAGATTCTTGTTAGTGGACTCGGCTTGCCCATTTCCTTTAGGGTAATAAGCAAATAATTGAAATGTTTGACCCCTAATTTAACCAGAAATTGAGTCAACGTAGCAGAAATGAAGACTGGGCCATTGTTCGTAATGATCTCTAGTGGAATGGCAAATCTGGAAAAGATATTAGTTTCTAGGAAAGAAATTATCTTCTCATTTGATGCATTCTTAAGAGGAACAACCTCGGTCCACTTAGTAAAGTAGTATGTGGCTATCAAAATAAAAATATGCCATGTGGAAGACATATGATTGATAGGACCAATAAAGTCTAGGCCCCATTTAGAAAAAGGGAAATATGGGAGGATACGTTGTAAAGGTATGGTAGAAAGACGTTCTTTCCCAGTAATTTTTTGGCATTTATCACAAGATCTTGCAAATTTATAGGGATCTTGAAATATCGAAGGCCAATAGTAACCATTTCTTATAATTTTAAAGGCAGTATATTTAGCATAAAAATGGCCACCAATGTGAATGACAGAAACTGATGATCCATGAATTTCCTGTAACAATTTATGTGCTCCTTCATCATTCACACATCGAAGTATTAAACCATCAACATACCTTTTAAAAAAAGTCTCCTAAAATGATATACCTTGAAGATTCGAGGTGGAGTCTCCTTCTCTGGTGAGGATCCAAGTTATCTGGGAATTTTTTATGCTGCAAGTAATACACCAGATTTATGTACCAAGGATGTTCAGCTATAGAAAGATTTTGATTTTCAATATAGAATAGACCTGAAAGAGGATTATCCTAATCATCAAGTTCTTCACTTGGTTCAGGGTGATGAGCTAAGTGAAGGGCTAAGTCTTGTCCCTTGATCATTTTTGAAGTCATGATGGTTAAACCATGCTCCTGGATTTTGGCAAGCCAATGTGCAAGTTTTCCTGAAAGATAAGTTTGTGAGAGAAGAAACTTGACAATGGGCAAAGGGACTCTTACCTACGTATGTTTGCCTAAAATAAAGTGGCGGAATTTTTCTATAGCCTTAACAAGAGAAAAAAACATGTTTTTCAATATAAGAGTATTTGATTTCATCATCTGATAAACTCTGGCTCATGTATGCTACAATTTTTTTGTCGTTTGGGTCATCATTTTGTAAGAGGATAGCATAAATTCCTTCCTTGGCAAAATTGGTATATATGTAAACCGGTGCAGAACGGATTGCTTTCCTAATCCTAAGGAAAGCATTTTCGACATCACTTGTCCAAGAAAAAGAATGATCTTGCTTCAAAAGGTTATGAATTGGTTTAACCATGACAGCAAAATCAGGAACAAACCTACAGACGAAATTGATAATGCCCATGAAAGCTTGGACTTCTTTCTTGGAGGCGGGGGTAGGAAGTTTTAGAATTGTAGTAATTCTCTCGGGGTCAATGCTTATTCCTAAATCAGAAACAATATGACTGAGGAGCTTTCCTTTAGTGACACCGAAAATAGACTTGGAAGGATTTAAAGAAATGCCAATTTTTTTGCAATGCATGAGAACTTTTCTAAGATGACCAAAACGATCTAACTGGTTCTTTGAATAGACAGTCAAATCATCGAGATAAACTTGGATAATTTTACCGATTGTATCGTCAAAATTTATCTTCATAGCTCTTTGAAAGGTGGCACCTACATTATACAAGTCAAAAGGCATACATTCATAAGAAAATGTGCCCCAACATGTAGTAAATGTGGTTTTATATATATCAGTCCTCTTTACCTTGATTTGATTATAGCCAAAAAAGCCATCAAGTAAGGACATCATCTGTGACCCTGCAACCTGATGTAAAATCATTTCCATACTAGGGAGAGGAAAATTATCTTTGACACTCACTCTGTTCAATACACGAAAATCGATGCACAATCTAATCTGGCCAGTAGTCTTCCTAACAGGGATCAGATTTGAAACCCACTCAGAATACTTAACTGGAAAGATTATACCAGCTTTCAATAATTTTCCAACTCTTTCCTGAGTGCATGTTGTATGAGAGCAGGATCAAAACCACGAAGATCCTCATATGACCATGCAAAAACATCCTGAAATTCACGGAGTAGTTCTATGAATTTCGCTTTTTCTTCGTCGAAACATTGGGAACCTAGTTTAACAAACTTTGGAGATTCGGGTGTCCCAAGGTTCAAGGAAATGGTATCACCCACTTTCCTTTTAGACTCCTTTTCCTTATGTATCTCTTTGTTACTTACATCACTCGACGAAAATGAACTTTCGAGAGGAGTCAAGCCTTTAGGAAATGTATCATCTTCAATGGATATGATTTTCTTGGGCTTAAATGGTTCATTTTGTATGAAAGCGCAAATTCCTTCATAATTCGGGAAAACTTGCCATGATTCCACGTTATCATGGATGTGAGGACGATATAGAGAATGGAACGTACAATCAAGTCTTTGAGGAAAAAAAATTCGAGTAGGGTATGTTGCAAACACCGCTAACCTATCATCTATTGAATTGAGTTCCCTCTTAACATGAGTGATGTTAAATGACAACAGGTTTGAAATAAGCATCCAAACAGCTTGGGTATAACGGTTAAGCAACTTATTGCTAGGTGAATAAATCTTATGTACAAGGTTCACAACAAGTTCAAAATCACCAAAGACTGTAAGGTGACCACAACCAAGGTTATATGCATTTTCAATGCCTAACAATAAGGCCTCAAACTCAGTGACGTTGTTTGTGCAAGCAAATTTTATCCTATAAGAAAAATTGTGGATTTTACCTATAGGAGAATATATATTAATGTCAGTTCCATTACCTTCGTTTGAGCACGAGCCATCGAAATGCATGTGCCACATGCCATCATCAAAATCAATTGGTTCAAGGATAGTGTCACCCTCATCAACAAAGATAGAGTATACTCCCAAATCTTCCTCGAGATAATTTACGTTAGGTTGGGGAACACTCTCTATATATGGTAAAATTCTTCCTTCCCTTAGGACTATAATTTTGTTTTTGTTCCTAGGGACACACAAATGTGTTTCGTCAAGCGAAAGGTATCCACCTGTTAAGGCTTGCTAGTCTCTTCCTAAAATAATTGAATAATTGCTTATTGGCATATCAATTACCTGGATAATGAGGGTTGTTCTTATTTTAGGATGCACGCATAGAACTAAGGTTACATCTTTGATTTCACCTATAGTTGACTGTTACAAATTGTTATAAGAGAGCATGCTTCTAGAATTTTCATTAGTGCATGATAAGCCAAGCTATTCCATTATAATTTTTGGCATTACACATGGACTAGACCTGCCATCAATTAAGCAACAACGAGCTATTTTATCCATAATTTTTACAGAAATATAAAAAGGGTGATTTTATTACAGGTTTCTTAAAATTATTTACACCTGTTTTATTTACAATTGAGTCCTCTTGTTTTGACTCTTCAAAACGATTGGCTATAGTAGAAACTTTACCTTCCATGAAATTATTGAGATGATTTTGTTGTTCAGGGATGGAAACCATGTCCAGAAGAGTAGCATCGGCATTAATATTATCCAATTGGTTAAGGATGTTGTATTTAGAAGAGGGAAGAGGGGAAGGTATTCCTTGATTTTCCGGAACTATGACAGTTTGTGTATTAGTGCTCTGAGAAGACGTGCTTGGTGTGGAAGAAGTACGAGGAGGATTATATTTACCCTTGGCCGTGTAAGATTTGTTCTTGGTATTGATTATCATCACATCCTCTAGTTCAACCCAATCTAAAACTGTGGTCGTGGTATCGGGCCTTTTGGCAAAGATCTTATCTTTGGCATTTTTATTAACTTCGCAAATACTTTCTTCATGTTTTTCTTCACAGAAGTTACACCAACTGCGAGACATAATGGCCTTTGGCTGAAAAGTATTTTCATTAGTATTCCTAAAAGGCACTGAGGAAGAAGAATATGCGACAAGGGAGGGTGAATAAACACTTCCCTTTCATTCATAGGCTATCATCCTATTGTTCATATCTTGCATGAGTTGTAGGAGGGGAGACGTATTTGTTTGCTTAATTGAGTCCCCTTTAGGGAGATCCGTTCTTACAAGTTGATCCTCATATTCTAGACAAGTATGAATAGCATAACCGAGATTGTCAATAGCCTTTTCTTCGATTCTATGACGATAAGGGGAAGGTAGCACATTATAATAATGCATGAAAGCGACTTGATTTTGTAGAGGGATTAGTTCAGGAATTTGATTGTATAACTTGATGAAGGAAAGATTAAAAGACTTAATGGTTTCACCATATTTATAAGAGATATTGTTGTATTCCCTTAACTTCTCTACCAGACTTTTGGACTGTCCTTAAGTCGAATTGAACCAATAAACCAATTATTCCCATGTGGAAAGAATTTTGGGAGGGAGGTCAAAAAAATATGTCGCAGCTTTCCCTTCAAGGGAATTCACAAATAAGTGCATGCAAGTGTCGTTATCGTTGGCCCCGATGTTATGACAAGCATTGAAAAATGCTACTAAGTGTTCATTTGTAGTCATGGTATTATTTCCTGGAAATTTAGGTAAATTTTCCTTAAACTTCGACAATGGGTGAGTAGTCGGTGCCAAATTTAGGGGAGAGGACATGTGCCATGTGGAGGTCGTAGCATCTTCCTCGAACTGGAAAAGCCCATATTTATTTATCACTTTAGTTGGATTGGTAGTGGATTGGACAGGGACCCAATGACTGTATCTACTACCAATTACTGATGAGGTAGAAGGTTGTGAGGAGGAGGCACCTCCGATTCCACTATCACTCGTTGAAGATGTCATGTTGAAGATAATAGGTATAGGTGACGAAGGTGAACTAGCAGAATCAAAAAAAATTCTCCTTAAAGCACTTTCTTGGGTTGACAGAACGATTTTCCTCCTTCCTATTTAAAAAATAGGAGTAGTTTAAGAGGGAAATCCTCTTCGAGAGAGAGAGATGTGAGGATTTGAGGACATTAAAAAGAAAATTGAGGATTTAGGGAAAGAGAGGTCACTACTGATTTCTAGGCTGCCTTTGCCTCACTTCCCAACGTTCACGAATACTTATATCTCTTTCGATTACTTCCCAAGAGCGTTCAAGCTCAACACAAGTACTAGCGGTTTCTAAAATAGCGTTGAATAAGGTCAAAACAATGCTAGTTTGGTCATCACAACCATTTCCAATATTGGGTTGTCTTGTAACAAGTATTGTCATGGAAAAAATTAGTCAAGGAGTATTTAGATAAAACAGAAAAATTTAAAGATAATCATGAATACAATCAACCAGAGAGATGTGGAAGATATCCCCAGTATGGTCACCAAATAAATGTTGAGGAAAATGTATAGAAAATCTTACTCAAGCATTTTCAGATCTTGCTTGGATAAGAAAAGATGGTTGGAAATGTCACCCGAGGTTTATAGCCTCAAAGACAATCACTTAATCAATAAGTATTAAGTACAAAGGATCAAGGCTGAATTTTATGTGTTATGCATAACAATGCAAAAGAAGTAAACTTAAACAAAGTTACATGAATGTGTACATAAATTTTACAAATGTATACATGTATATCAATGCAAAAGAATGAACTAGATCATTAAAACACATATGTGAGACTGAAACAGTAATCTAATTTTTCATTTATTTCATTATGAGATACAAAATTGAGTTCTCTCTACAAACCCCTGCGAGGGTAGGGACCAAAATCAAATTTAGAAGCCTTTGATGGGCACCATACAAAAATACTCTGACAATCAAGAAGAAAACATAAGCTAAAGATATGGATCAGCTTGCCACAAAATGTTGTCACTTGACTTTGCAAGATATTTTTTATCAGTCATGAAACTCAATTCATGTGCAAACAAAAATACATAGTCTGCCAAAGATAAATCATACACCTCTACAACAAGCTGTTGAAATATGTGATTCGGTTTTTGAATCATGTTGCCTTCAATATGACCCAATTGTCATCAAGAGGATTAAGCTTTCTAGTAAACTTAGAATGAATGAAATTTAAAAGTATCTCACTAGTATAGAGCAAACCTTATGGTTGTAGTTCTCCTTCTAATCTCTCCTCCTTTTGTCTCTTCTTCTCATTGCGTTTTTACTCCTCCTCCATAAGTTAGGGTAGTTCAACTACCTTTCTTTAGTTAAGTTAAATAAGGGTCTTAAATAATAACTAAATAGGTGGGACCCCTTATGACTCCCAATTATTTCCTTTTATAATCATCAAGAGATGAAATATAAAAATTAATCATTAGATTTCAAATATATCCTCCTTGTAACTCCCATTTTCAAAATTATGACCAAATATTTTAAATATCAACCCAATATAATATGATCATATCCAAAAAGTATTATATCCATGTTGTCCCAAAAAGAATGTCTAAACATATGCTTGTTGTCCAAAACTTTATCAAAGTAAAAATATTGTCTTCAACATATAAAACAACATTTATCATCATCAAAATCCATATTTGTTATGAGAGGCATTAGGCCTCTTCTCACTGTTATCCCCTTTTGATTTCTCAGTGGCAGCCTTTGACTGGTTAGAGCCTTGAGGCTGAACTGCACTAATAAATGAGAATAATAATCCTTAAGATGAAGGCGAGAGGAGACTGATTCGACAGATTCCTTGGATGAGCTGGAGTGAGTGGCTATTTATTTTCCCTTGTCCTGCATAGGCTCAGGGACATTTGTTTTTAATCTTTTACTGGCATGTGATGACTGCATGGGCGAGACAACATGGGCGACTTGGGAATTTGGATTAATCAGTGGTGGTGGTGGTGATAAAGGAAATGATGTAGTGGGCTAACTGTGGTGGTGAACAATAGGCTGGTGGACAATCTCTTACCAACCATCGTTGGCAGGCAGTTCTGGTTGCATTGACACATGAGGAGGGACTCGGACACCAAAGATATTTTGATGTCCTTGGAAGGGAGGTATTTTTGGTTGGGGATGGAGGATCCCTTGGCCTACTAGGTTGAATAAATCAGCTTGGAAAATATGGTTCAATTTCTAGGGGTCAACATCAAAATGTATGGAGAATTGAGGTCTTTGATGACCCCTTTGCCAATTTCCCTTGCCTCTGTTACCTCTGCCATTACTGCCTTTGCTAAAAAATCTCATCATGAAGCAATGTTCCAATTAGTTATGAAAACTCTTGGCATTCCATGCATCAACCTTACCTAAATAAAATCAAATATTGGCTCTATCATCCTTAACAGAGGCACATGCAATCAATCCATTCATCATATTACTCGAATCAATAATTAATTACTATTGAACAAGGAATGATATGGTTTTGGGAAGATGAAGGGTTGGTAATGAATGAAAAGTGGTAGCATGGGCGGGGACCACCAATGGATACTATTCAAGCAACATAGATGCAACTTCCATATCAAAACAATACTTCTAGTTCCAAATTAAACACCAGTCACTTCTTTCTTCTTTTATTGTTTCTTTTGAAATGTTATTTACAATAACATAACAAGGAATTAAAATGAACCTGGGAAGATGGTGGGTTTGTAAGGAGCGAAAAATGGTGTAATGTATTGGGAAATGAGATGGATATTGTTCCATTATATTGAATAAAATATAATCTTTAGAAATGACATACCTTTAATTGCCAAAAAGAACATTTTAAACTGAAGGCAATATCATAAATTAAAGCAAAGTAACTTTCAATATCAAACCCAAAACAAAACTCCAGGACTGTGAAACTCAGTTAGTCAATTCCTATCTTTCTTCTTCGAATAGAAACACAATTTATACACAGACTGTCCATAAATCCAACTATCAACAATCATATACAGAGTGCTTAGAACATACATGAAGAGGTTGAGAAGAAGAACATGCCATCTAACTTAACATTTCAATCAACCAATTTCAATTGATGCACAATGGATTGGGTTCGAGACCCTTTGTTCTATTATCTGGTCACTTTTGTTTTATTTATAAAAAAATCAAATGCTCAAACATCCGCAAAACCAACTGACTAGAGCGATTTTATTCCCTTGTACAATCTACTTGTTTTATTTGCAAGGTTCTTTTCGTATGAGGAATATCAACATAATTATTTTCCATTTAAAATAGACCATATCAAGTGTATAACAAGGCTAAAAATACTCATCATACGAGGCTGGTATCTATTATTTCAAATTATTTTATATGTATTGGTGGGGGCTGGTATCTATTTCCAGTATTTTATATGTGACAGGTAGGGTTCGAAACCTTGACATTCCTTTCATTTTATTTTACTATACAGTCTTCAAAACGCCAGAACTCATGTAGGTAATCAACCAATGGACCAAGGAGATACGCAAGAATCAATCTCTCGACTATCGGGTCTACATATAATCAATTCAAAACTCAAATTCAAGTTTACAACGACCAGGACAAGGGAGAGCAGTGTCTGAACAACCAGGTGGGTGAGACAACTCGACAAGTGGGGTTTTGTAACATCAAACCAAATCCTCCAACAGGGTTACAACAAGGTTTAACACAGTAGCTTCCAAGGTGGTCGCGAGGTAAAACCCTACGTTGCCTTCATTCAAACTGTGAAATGGAAACTAAACAGGGAAACAACCTCTCATGAATGGAGCAGGAGGTAGAACAACCACAAATAGAACCCAGAAACTGATTGTCCCTTTTTTTGTTTACCCAAAAAAAAAATCCAAGATTATACACGAGACATGGGTGGAAACACAATAAATTTGCCATAAAATATCAACGGTAAGGGGAAATAATAACCATTATCCACCACAGGTGCAACTAAACACTTCAACATGAAGGAGCATACCAACTAGCAATCATTCGAAATGCCAACCAAATTCATTTGCACAGACATAATACACATCCAACCACAATATATTTCAGAAAACAAGCACTCTTCATATGAATTCTAAGAGCCAACACATAGATTCTATCCATAACGAGGATAGAATGATGAATGGAAGGGCGAGAGTCCACATACCTGTGAGGAAAGCGCCAAAAAAAACCAAATACCACAACTATTCTCCAACGACTGAGCGAAACAGAGGAAAACTAACCATAGCAACTAAATGTGTGACAAGGTGAGGGTGGTGAGCTCGAGGTAGGAGTAAGAATGACGAGCAGTAAATGCACATTGCTTCTCTACCTTTCCATTAATTTCCATCAATCGTAGCTAGGATGTAATACATCCAAATTCGTCATTTTGCATTAATCAATTTTAATTCAAATCAAACATGTCATTTATGTTTTGCAAATTTGAAATGAAAACCCTCTTATCCATAGTTTTATACCAGCGCCATGATACAACATGTTCCATATTAATTTCTAACAAGATCCTATTTGCAAGGATTGGATTGACTTCGACCAATTGCATAACATAACTATTGTCCACCAAATATAACCAACACCATGAACACAATATACCATGAATGCAATATATTTAACCAATGTGAGTGTGAGTTAAAAGTATGAATTTAACCATATGCCAAAGCAGAACTATAGCAGTCATGACCCAAGTGTTTGTCACTTGCTTTCGTCCTTTAAAATGCCAGCCATTATAATCAGTGTTTACATGTGAAAATTTATTCAAATTCTTGTGTTATCTCAAATTATAATATGCTTAGTAAAGTCGTCATGAGCGCAATTCAGAGAAGCACTTATTTTTTACCATGATCTACAAGGGGTCCCACCTATCTTGTATATTATTAAGTATATGTATATAAATAAATAGGCATTTTAACCCATTTACAGGAAGGGGTATTACGTTGCACTTTTGGGCATCAACAATTCCCTTATGGTGTAGCTCTAAGCATGGCCCTCATGGGAAGATGCTTTGAAGAAGTCTACAGGAAGACCCAGAGGTGTGGTTATGAAGCCCTAAGTTGTTTTAGGAATAAATATATGAAGGACAATGAAAATGCATGTAACACACTCATAAATATATATTTAGTTCCTCACGGTTGAGGAGTTATGAGGTCATGAAGTTGGAAGCCCCGACGAATGGTTAAGAAGCCCCTAAACAGTTGCAACAAGAAGTTACAAGTCATTAATTAAAGGGTAAAATGGTTATAACAAGAAAGTATAGGTCGAACCTAAAGTTAAGGAAGGAAGTCATATGGACAAGTATAAATACACTTTAAGAAGCCTCTCATTCTCACACACACAAGTTCAATGTTGATCTATATTTCAAGTGATCTTTTTGGTTTATCTTTTTGTAGCATATTTGAGGTAGTGAAGGGAAGCGAAGGAAAAGTCTACAAACTAGCTTTCTAAGGTTATTAACAGATCGCAGTGGAGTAGGGCATGGACATTCGTGGCTCGTAGTGGAGCAACATGCTAACATCTGCGGGTTGATAGTGCACAGGTCACGAATCTGAGAAAAATATTTGAAAAAGATGATATCTCTTATTTTTTGAAGATGATATGCACCAGGTTGGTCTGTTGGTCTGAGATTATATGAACTAGGTTGGTTTATTGGTCTGAGATGATATGCACCAGGTCCTCTTCATGAGTAAAGGTGTGTCTTTATGTGTTAGATTGAAGCTTGTATCTTGGATGGTATGACAAATTCTTAAGGCATGTCTTGGAGGCCCTTGGTTGAGGTTCATATATTGGTGATATTGATACATGCTTGATTCATATCCTTGGTACATTGTATATGGTTTTTATGGTTCATTGTTAGAGCCACATATTTGTGATATTGGAATATACTTGAGGCATATCTTATGGCACATGGTATGATACATTAAGGTACATTGTGGCATGTGGTTTGGAGATTTGGGCATATGCTTTGAGGTGTACCTTGGTGATGTTATGGTACATTGATTAGAAGCATCTCTTGGCTATCTTAGTATCTGGATTGGTACATGTCATGGTGATGATATCACATGCTTGGGGTACTTCATTGATGATATCCTATTGTATATGGTGGCATGTGTATAAGGCACATTCTTTGGTGCTTGGTTGAGGCACATCATTTGGTACATAGTTGATGCTTGGTACATGGTACATGGTGTTGGTATACGATTGAGGTATATGGTTTATCATTGATGTTATGGTACCTGCACTGGCATATCTTATGGTACATGATTGATGATATTGAGACACATCTCAGTAATGTTATGGTTCATGAATTGATGATGTTTTGGTACATTGCTAGAGGCACTTCTTGGTGATCTTGGTACATGGTATGGTACAGGTTTTGGTACATGGTTGATGCATGGTTGATGCATGATATTGTACATGTTTGATGCATGGTATGGTATAGGTTGATGTACATGGTATGGTATAGGTTCTAGTACATGGTTGATGTACATGGTATGGTGATGGTTTTGGTATCCATGTGAGTGGATTAGATTATAGTTGGTTGATGATGATATATCAGTGATAGTGACAGTGACAATGACATTGACGGTGAAAGTGACAGATTGGATGATTGGTTGATTATCGGTTATAGGTTGATGTGACATTGGCAGTCATAGGTTGATGTGATAGTGACAGTGACAGGTTGGTTGATGACAGTGACAGTTACAAGTTGATTAGTGGTAGTGACACGTTGAGTCTACACTTATATTTCAAGGTGGCAGGATGGAGAAAGGAAAGGGAGTTGTAGCCTCCTTCTGGTTGATGTCAGAGAACTCAGGGAGTTGGAGCTTCCTTTAGGTGGGTGCCTGTAAATCAGGGGGTTGTAGTCTCCTAGTTGGAGCCAGAGAACTCAGGGAGTTGGAACTTCCTTCAGGTTGGCGCCTGTAAACTATGGTGATGGAGCCTCCTTCCAGTTGTAGCTGAATAATTCAGGGAGTTGTAGCTTCCTTTAGGTTGGTGCCTCATTCCAGTTAGTGTTGAAGAATTTGGAAGTTGGTGCTTCCTATGAATGTATTCTTGATATATATACAAGAAAACATTATGTGGTTTTCGCCCATTTGGGGTTCCAATAAATTTTGGTGTATTGTGTATCTGATGTTATATTATTGAATTGTACTACTTATGGTTATATGCTCATGATATATTGGATGCAATAATAAATGATATATTACTGATAAAGTTGAAGTTTATATATTGTGATTGAAAGTGGTAAAAAGTGCTCATACTGATTCACCTCACCCGCCCCCCCTCCCCTCAATATTCCAACATTTAAAATGTATATTAATCATTTTTGGGTTACATTTCTACTTTTTTTCAAATATTTATGCATAACATATTTTTTTTCATATAATTTTGGTGGTAGATTGTATAGGTTTTTTTTTTTTTTTCATATAATTTTGGTGGTAGATTGCATAGATTTTTTTATGACACATTGATTACATTGTTGTTGTGGATGTTTAGAATAATGAATATGACTTAACATGATAGACTATGTTGTTTCATGGGACAACGGGTTATGTTTGTTGACGACAATGAGTATGGATTATAATGGTGGATGATAATGCCTCACAAAATTGATATTTGCATGTGATAGCATCGTGATCTTATGGACTTTATATTTGAGTCCATATGATTTGTTGTACAATTTATTAGAACCATTGCGATAGACATGGCATGAGCATGTACATGTAAGGTTATGTAAGGCAATACTTATTTTGAAAATGGTATCAATGTCCATGTTTTCCATTTATTTAGTCACGACATGTAAGGTTGTGTAAAGCATTACTCATTTTTAAAATGGTATCAATGCCCATGCTTTTTGTGTATTTAAGGCATTGCTCCATTGACGCCACCTCTATAGTTCATCAAATTTTCCATTGCCACATCCTCCTACGCTCTCATTAAATTGGTGATTTCAATTAATAATTAATTTTTTTTAATTTTATTCATTAAATAATTTATTTTGAAAAATATATTTAGGTTTTAAAATGAATTTTAGATTAACATTTAAAAAATGATTTTTATACATTTGTGAAGGTTGTATAAATGTATTACGTAAGTTAAATAAACAATGAGGAAAACGAGAGGAAACTTGTGTTTACTTTCTTTGAAACTCAATGTTTCAATCCCCAAGTTGGAATCATCTTTAGGAGAGCAAGCTCATAAATTAGAAACATATCTTTCTTGATAAATAAATAATGGTAATCCTCTTTATGTTGAAGGTCACCTTTGTAGGCAACCCATTGCTTCAGTTATTTGGATTATTATTCATTTTAATGAGATGCAAGACAGGCTTTCAAGCTTCACTAATATTTAAACCCTTGTCTCTATTTATATTATTCCCATTTAGCTTGATTTCTAGGGCTTCCCATATCTTTCTTTTCCCACAATGTTCTAGTTTAGCAATGATCTTAGTATCCTAGATACATATGTGATGTCCAATGTTTAGCAAGTGTTCGACTAAAATGGATTTATTTGTTCTATTGTGTCTAATGTCAACATAATGCTCTTTCAACCTTACTTGAAATGATCTCCATGTTTCGCCAATATATTGCTTACCACATGAGCATGGGATAGAGTATACACATTTTTGCAATCTCAGGTTTTTGGCATCCTTTGTGTGATCTAAGATTTTCCTTAGGGTTCCATGAGGAGAAAATGATACTTTAATATTACCTTTCTTCAGAATCCTTGCGATTTTCTCAGTGGTGCCTTTAATGTATGGGAGGTTTATGTTTTTACCTTCCTCATTATCATTGTTCCTGATACATGGTCCTCTCATGGATTTTAAGACATCCATATTGAATAGTTTTTGTATCCATTCATTTTGATCACATTCTCCAGGTGTTTTATTTCTTGCTCAATGTGTTCATCATCAGATATCCTGATTATCTAGGTGACTAGAATGTTAATGACCCCAAGTTTTTAAGCCTGGTGGTGGTGAGAATTAACATTTAGATAATGGTCTATGTGAATTCTTTTCTGATATACCTGGTGTGCTAACGAGCCATTCTTCTTCTTTGATATGAGGACGTCTAGAAAGGGTATGTTGTTGTTTTCTTCTAATTACATACTAAATTTTATGCTTTTTGTTTAGTTATTTATATGGTCAAAAAATCTAGTTAGGCCCTATCTTCCATGCATCCAAATGACATGTGTATCGTCAACGTATCTTTTCCGTAATTTTGGTTTTCGAGGATAGGAATCAAGTGTTCTTTTTTCAAATTTTTCCATGTAAAAATTAGCTACCATTGGGGATAATGGGGATCCCATTTCCACCCATTCATTTTGTTCATAAAAGAACGCTCGAAAACTAAAATATGTCAATTTTAAGCATATTCTGACCAATTTTGTTGTTTCTTCATCTGTGATTTCACTAATGACCTTGATTGCATCTTCTACTGGATTTTTTGTGAATAATGAGACAACGTCAAAACTCAGCAATAAGTCATCCTCTTATAATCTTACATTCTTCATTTGCTCAACCATTTTTGTAAAATCCCTAATGAAAGAGAAAGAGTGCCCATCCATCCCTTTAAGCTTATTTGCAAGGAATTTTTTCAACTTATAAGTGGGATAGCCAATGGTGTTTACTATCGACCTCAATTGTATGTTATCCTTATGTACCTTTGGTGATCCATAAATCCTAGGGACTATGGATTTCTTTGGTAACAATTTTACATTTGTTTCTTCATCAAACAAATAATTCTTTATTGTTTAGGATACCTCCTTTTCAATTTTTTGACTTGGGTCACCACTTAGTTTCTTATAACTATTTGTGGACAGATGTTCCATCATTTTTCATTCATACTCGTATTTGTCCATCACTATCGTGGTGTTTCCTTTATCAACTCTTGGAACCAAAATATTATTATTGTCCCTCAGTTTGTTTAATGTAGTCGCCTCATCCCTGGTTAAGTTTATTTGTGGCAGATTTGCTCTTCTTATAACCGTAGCACATTCTTGTCTTAGTTCCTCTACTTTATCCATTGGGAGACCATAAAACAAGTTTTCTATATCATATATTAACATCTTTACCAGAATCTTCTATGGGGAAACAACAAAATTGAGACTGTAACTTAAAACCCTATGTGTGGTCTCAATTTTGTTGTTGCCTTGGAGAAGATTATGGTAAAGAGGTTAATATGCGATATAGAAAACTCGGCTTACAGTCTCCCAATGGATAAAGGAGAGGATCTAAGACAATAATGCATTGTGGTTAGAAGAAGAGAAAAAACACCAAAAAGAAACTTAACTAGGGATGAGGCGACTGCAATAAAGAAATTGATGGACAATAATGATATTTTGGTTCTAAGAGTTTATCAGGGAAACACCACGGTAGTGATGGACAAAGACGAGTATGAAAACAAAATGATGGAACATCTATCCACAAATAGTTATAAGAAACTAAGTGGTGACCCAAGTAAGAAAGTTTAAAAGGAGGTATCCTCAACAACAAAGAATTATTAGATTGAGGAAGAAACAAAAGTAAAATTGTCACCAAAGAACTCCATAGTCCCCAGGATTTATGGATCGTCAAAGGTACACAAGGATAACATATCATTGAGGCTGATAGTAAACACCATTGGCTCTCCCACTTACAAGCTAGCAAAATTCCTCACAATAAGCTTAAAGGGATGGTTGGGCACACTTTGTCTTTCATTAGGGATTCTACAAAAATGGTTGAGCAAATGAAGAATGTAAGATTAGAAGAGGATGAGTTATTGTTGAGTTTTGACATTGTCTCATTATTCAAAAAAAATCGGTAGAAGATGCAATCAAGGTCATTAGCGAAATCACATATGAGGACATAATAGAATTGGTCAAAATATGCTTAAAATAGACATATTTCAGTTTTTGGGGGTGCTTTTCTGAACAAATTGAAGGGGTGGCAATGGGATCCCCATTATCTCCAGTCGTAGCTAATTTATACATGGAAATTTTTGAAAAGCAGGCAATTGATTCATATCCTTGGAAACCAAAACTATGGAAAAGATATGTCGACGATACACACGTCATTTGGCCACATGGAAGAGAGAGCCTAACTATATTTTTTAATCATATAAATAAGCAAACAAAAAACATAAAATTTACTATGGAATTAGAAGCAAACAATAACATACCCTTTCTAGACGTTCTCGTATCAAAGAAGAATAATGGCTCGTTAGCACACCAAGTATATTGGAAAAGAACTCACACAGACCATTATCTGCATGTTAATTCTCACCACCATCCGAATCAAAAACTCAGGTTCATTAACACGTTATTCACCTGGGCGGTCACGATATATGATGATGAGCACATTGAACAAGAATTAAAACACCTAGAGAATGTGTTCAAAATGAATGGATACCAAGAAAAATATTTTAATATGGATCTCTTAAAAGTAAGGAGAGGACCATGTATCAGGAACAATGATAATGAGGAAGGTAAAAACATAAACCTCCCATACATTAAAGGTCCCACTAAGAAAATCACAAGGATTTTGAAAAAAGGTAATATTAAAGTATCATTTTCTCCTCCTAGCACCCTAAGGAAAATGTTAGATCACACAAAGGATGCCATAAACCCAAGATTACAAAAAGGTGTATACTTTATCTCATGCTCCTATGGTAAGCAATATATGGTGAAATAGGAAGATAATTTCAAGTAAGGTTGAAAGAGCAATATGATGGCATTAGACACAAAAGAACAAATAAATTATCTTTAGCCAAACACTCACAAGACACTAGACATCACATATGTATCGAGGATACTAAGATCATCGCTAAACTTGAACATTATGGAATAATAAAGATATGGGAAGCCCTAGAAATCGAGATGAATGAAAATAATATAAATAATGACAAGGGTTTAAAGATTAGTGAAACTCGGAAGCCAACCCCGCATCTCATTAAAATGAATAATAATCCAAATAACTACAACAATGGATCAGCTACAAAGATGACCTTCAACATAAAGAGGATTATTATTATTTATTTCTCAAGAAATATATGTTTTTGATTTGTGAGTTTGCTCTCCTAAAGATGATCCTAGCTTGGGGATTGAAATGTCGAGTTTCAAAACAAGTAAACACATGCTTCCTCCCGTTTTCCTAATTCTTAACTATGTAAAATGAACAACATAAAAAAGCAATGTAAAACAATTGAGAAATGAAAACTAGAAAAAGATGGTTTATTAAAAAAATCATTAATTCAAAATTATAAGATTGAAGAAAACAAATACTATAAAAATAAGAATAAATTTTTGATATTAAATTATTAATTCAATTAAAATAAAAATTGAATAAAGTTTTAAAATATAATATTAATTATTGATAAAACAATATTTCATATTAATCCAAAAAAATCATTTAAAGATTTATAATTTTCTATGTTGCATGTTTCCGTGGGAACATGGATACTAGTGTCGGGAATGAGTAGAAGTTTCCCTCGAATTTAGGAAACTTGAAGTAAAAAAATATAAAAATATTTTAGATTACAACGATACTTTAGATTACAATGTATAGATATATTGATACATTTTAAATATTATTTCAATAAAATTGAAGGTCAATTGAGGAAAACCTTTCTCCTATTGCAACAACTACAATATTAAAATTACTAATTTAATTTGTGCTAAGAATTATATGAATATATTTAACACAATACTCAAATTTTAATATCCATAAATATTCCATTAGAAAATGAAAAACAAAATTGAAAATACATATATACAATTTTAACATCTTTTTAAAATTAAACTTTACATATATAAACTTTAAACATCTTTGTAAATTTGAAACATTATTCTTTTTTTATTGGAAAAAACAAAATAGTATTACTCTTCTAATATGAAAATACAATAAAAGTCAATGATATGGTTGGTTGATATCAACTATAGAGTGGAGCAAATGCTTGTCATGGATAGGGTATTAATTTATTAGACTTTCATGTTTAGTTTGGGCTTCAAGGAAAACATACATGCATTAAAAGTTAGGAAAACATACATGCATTAAAAGTTTTTCATATCCACAACTATAAAGTGAGTATTATTAAGCTTCTTTACTTAACTAATTTTTGAAATAATATTTACTTGTAGTTTAGTCTTAGTTTTATAGTGATATTTTGAATAAATATAATGAAAATATTTGTAAGAAAATATATATTTGTAATAATAGAATAAATATATTTACATTTTAATTTAATATAATTCTAATTTAAAGCTCGGAAAGTGGTTCCCAAGCTCCCATTTCTTTGATGTTGAAGTTCCCAAAAAGCTTCCAAGTTTCCAATAGAGTTGCTAGCCAATTGGGGACGTTAAACAAGTTTCAGAGATGTTGAAATTGCACCCCGTGCAACTATGATAATTTTTTTAATTTCCAAAAACATTTTAGTTATATGAAAGAATAAATTTTCAACCTCATAATATAATATAATTAAAAAACAATTTAATATTAAAATACATAATAAAATATGATGCAAACATAAAAATTAATTGTATTTATTATACAATATTAATTTTTAAATAAGTAAAATTAAACAAATCTATAATACTTAGATTTATTAATGACAATTATTAATTTTTTTAAATAAAATTAATTAAATTGTTTTTAATCATACAAAAATCATGCATTTTGGTTGTTTGTAGGAGTTAATCAAATTGACTTTTTCACATGGCCCATGTATTTTGGTTGTGTACCTTTCATGATGACAAAAGTGCTAATAATGTAAAATAGTATAATTATATAATAATAGTAAAAGTGTTAATAATGTAAAAGAGTATAATTATATAATAATAGTAAAATATTTAAAGATTGTGATAAAAAGATTCACTATTTTAAAGTTTCGGTTATTTTTAGAGTACTGAGATTTTATTACGAGAAAAAAAGAAACTTTAGGTTGGGTTTTGATATTGAAAACATGATCTCCATAAACATTAAACAATATTATTATTAAACGGTACGATATTACAATGATGGTCCTCATTCTTATAAAGAGCTTGAGATACCAAAACCCTAACTTTAGGAAACAAAAACCTCAAAAGATGAAAACACTAATCTTATAACCTAAAGTCACTAAAGTGACTTTATTACATGGGTACGCCTTATATCTCTAATACCCCCATAAGGCGTACAATGCTAAAAGATAACAAAATGAAATCAAATACATATACTGAATGTAAAACACATAAACTGAATACTAAACATTAGTAACACCCTTTAGAAGCTTCTTCTTTGAACAAAGTTCCCGGACTAGTTTGATCTCCATCAAGCTACTTCATAACCCTCATAACGGTGTAGCTGCTAAGTTGAATTCTCGAGTTCTCGGATTCCACCTCCCCAAATTCCCGAGTCACAAATCTCTTGAAGTCAATTACTAGACAACAATCCACATGCATGTTGCATAACCTCACTAGTAGATTGTAATCCACATGCATGTGTCTCCAACTAATGAGGGATCTTTCGCTAGATCCACAACTTTTGAACTAACTGGGCAACAATCCATTTTGAGTTGTTAACTAATCCCTTCCTATGTTTAAAGTGTGGGCTTCCTAAAATCATAAAATCCCTTTTCTTCAGTAGATTATTCACCACAATCAACATCTGATGGATATTCAATCATCAATACACTCACTATATGTTGTCTATCTTTGACCTTTCCCTTAAGAATGTCATTGGTTCATTGTCTACAATTCCAAGATGTATAATCCAACTTCTTGCAATAGTAGAATTTCATTTCCTTCATCCTTTGTTGATCTTGTTGATCTATTGTTGAAGTACAAGCAGACTCCATCTTGTTGAAATAATGTAACTACAAAGTGTACATTCTAATTATTATTGTGGAATTATTCATTAGATCAATCCCCATTGCGGATTGATCATGTCGGCTATTGTAAAAGACCAAATCCCCTTTTGCGGATTGGTCAAAACATAATTGTAATAGGCAGAATAAGAAGTCGGCCCCAGNTATATTTGTTTGAGTTATCTCTTGGCATTGTATTGGCTATCTATAATAAGGAAGTTTTGTTGGGTTTTCTCCCCCATGAGGGTTTCCCAGGATAAATGATGTGTCTCCTATGATTGTGTATTTCTCAGTGATCCTATCTTATACTATTGTTATCTAGTGAAATGCAAAGAACTCTAATAATAGCTTAAACCTTAACACATATGTCCCCTCCATTGCTCATGGGTCAAATCCATGGGGATCGAGTTCATTTTCCTCAAAAAAAAATATTAATCCCAATAAATTGGTGACCTGGGAAAATACAATTTTATTGGCCATAAACAGATCAAAAGACAGAGCAAGCTTAATATTATTCTTGACATTTAAACCCTCATTTCCATCATCGATAATCAAACAAGTCTTTTGGCTTCCATCAAAAGGAAAAAAAGGATGAGATATGATATCATTTTTAAATCTTTCCATCATAAAGCACAAACAAATAAGCCTGTCGTGTTCTGCGAGTTGTGATTTCTCTTCCTTAACCTTTGAATTAATCAATTTCAAGACCACTTCCACTTCTATCTCTATGGTTTCCTAGATTACAAAAGGGAGGACTCGGGGTTTATCATTTACGCTCTTTGGATTATCCATGCAAACTAAAAGAAGGAAAAGAAAAGTCTGATACTTACCAGCAATGCTAGTCAAACGCCCTTATAAATGACAAAATACTCCTCTGTGTTGAATCCTTTAGCCAAGATGACAAGTTGTGAAAAGGAATTGTCTCCTTATGCAACTCTACTATGACATTTTATGGCAACTCTTTTTTTGTGTTATGTGGCGATATTTCTTTGAAAACCTCTCCTCTCGATACAATGGTGATTCGAATGATGGCTCCAACATTGATTATTGCTTCCTCTACTTTGATACGATGGCTATGTGAATGACAATGGCTCCTTCTTTCATGGTGGCTACGTTTTATGGGAAAAAATGATGGTTGATATGTTTCAAATGTCATATTCTTCCTTAAAAATGGCGGCTAGGGAAAATCGTGGCAAGAGACGGAAACTCAATTCATGGCTCTTGTATTCTCTAGTAGTTATTCGACTCTCATTCTCTTATGTAGAGCCACCTTAGTTCTCCTCTGCGTGCGTGACTAGTAACTCAACCTTTGGCCCTCCAATATTCTCCAATCTCTCACACGGTTAGGAAAAATTCGACATGCTTCCTTCCTTGGCTCTGATATTCAAGCTTTGGCCTTTAACCAACTTACTTGATACCATATTACGAGAACCAAATAAACCATAGGTAGGGTTACGATACTGAAAATATGATCTCCATAAACATTGAATGATATTATTATTAAACGGTACAATATTACAATGAGGGTCCTCACTTTATAAAGAGATTGAGAGACCAAAACTCTAACCTTAGGAGACAAAAACCCTAATCTTTTAACCTAAAATCACTAAGGTAATTGTATTACATAGATAAATGTTATATCTCTAATAATTTTTTTGTAAGGATTTGAAAGTAATTAATTCATATATTTATTTTATTTATTATTACATACGATGATTATTTTTATTTCTAAAATATTATTTTTTTTAAAGATTTAAAAGTAATTGGTTAATATATTTATTTTATTTACTATTACATGTTGACTTACTAATGAATATTGAAAAAAGGTTTTTATGGTTGTACCATGCCTTCCAAAAAGGGTCAAAATTATATGCAAATATGTTTATAAACATTTTTAAGGCTATACAAACCTTCTAATGATACTCATATGGAAATAGTTTAAGTTATTATGTTGGTGGAAATTGTGTAATGAGACATCATATTTATCATATTAGATTAAACATAAGGATAATAAGTATATTAATAAAAAATATTTTAATAATTTTTTTGAAATGAATATTTAAGAAGTGATTAAACATATTTATGATGTAATATTAAATTTAAAGAATATTTTATTAAATTAACATTATATATATGATGATGATTAACGTCCACTATGATCGAATTGGTCTATCAGATTTTAAGAAGGTAAGTGATTACTTGTGAATCTTTAGACTTTTGTTTCTGTGCTCGAAAAACATTAAGAGAAATTTTCCAAGATCACCATACTTTTGTTGAGTTAAGAGGTTAGGAAGGTTGGTAGTGTGACAAATATTTTGAAAATGAGATCTAATATGGGTATGGGCTGGACAATCTAAGAGAAAGCGATTTTTATCTTCAACCCTCTTAGTGTCACAAAGGTAACACACTCTTTCATCCCATGGCGTTTTAGGAATTGACCAACGCTTAGTTTCACTATGGAGCTCGTGAGAATTTGTTCTTATCTTAGCAATGCTTATTTTTTTCTTTACATTGAATTAGGCTTACATAAGATAAAATTTCAATTTAAATATATTTTTTTTAATTAACTAACACACATTTCAAAAAGCATATCAACATGACTTACACATTCATTGCAAATACATAAACAAAATCTAAATAACAAACATTTTATAAACAATGATGAATAACATCAAATTTTAATCAATACACAAAGTATCAAATTTTAATCATTACATAAACAAATTACACATACATGAACACAAAAACATCAAAATTTGTTCATTACAGTGCAAATACACAATCATACAAACACTACACCTCAAATTTTAATTAATCACTCCAAAATATTATAAATATACGAATATACACATTAAATATAAAAAATAAAAATAAAATATGTAAACACAAACATAAAATCATACATGCACACTATTTCTAAATAAAACCCAAACAACAAATAGTGTATACAATCACAAATATACATTAAAAAAAAAAAACGATATTAGTAAGAGATAAAATTAAATAAATTTACAAGGAAGCTTAAATTTATTAAATTAAATAGAATTGTATTTTTTACCTTAGAGAAAAATATCCAATGAATGAATTTTTTTTAAAGCGTTATCAAATTAATTAAAGTGACATTTTTAATATTAAGTGACATTTTTAAATAGTGACATTTTCATTATTAAATGTAATTTAATTATAATGTATAAATTATATATTAATTTGTTTATTTACAAAATTAATAACATAAAAAATAAATAAAATAATAACTTAATAAATAAATATGTATATTTAAAATGAGTTTTTCCTAGTTTCAAGTATTAGAAATTCTTTATTAAGGAGGCCAATCACATGAAGATAGAAGCTCATTTGGCCCCTCCCCCTTACTTCTAACCTAATTATGCTACACTCATCACTCCCTCAACCTCACATTTTATTTTATTTTAAATTAGAAATCAATATGTCATATACATTCGCCCGCAGGGGTGTAGACCGATTGGCAAGTGCCGTGTAAATGGAAGGAACTATGTAAAATGAGGTCTCAAGGTCGATTCTCACCCCGATTTACTCGGAGGGCGTGCTTGCGGGCTGTGCG
>SNQJ01S0008051.1:132771-161552 GCA_010110895.2 Picea sitchensis
AGGTGATCTTGGATAGGTGGAGAGACACTTCCATCTATAGATCACGCAGATTGAGCAGATTTGTGACAGAGACTACTTTCAGTGATCAGGGTACAACCATACTCACCGAGTATATACCAGGAGGCAACCATGTCCACTGCAGGGATGAGATTGGTGGTGATGGGCAGTTTCCTCAGTAAGAGGGAGTGTTGAGATTTGGGTACCTTGGAAAGTGGTCCCCATGTGTTTATGAGTCTCTAAACACAAAGGGGGAGACTATTACCCTTGTACTTTACTTTATGATTCTAATTTCACTTTGACTTAGGAGATTTAAGTCAAAAGTGAAATATGTCACTTAAGTCATTAAAGTGACAATTAATTCACAAAGTGGGTGAATTAATAGACATAAAGCAACTAAGGAAAGTGGGTTTCCTTCGTGAGATTTTTGGATTAGATCTCATCCATTTATTAGACTTGGCTAGATTGGATCTAGGCCATTGATCTTTTAGGGCTTAGCCAAAGGAGGCTAAAGGAGGGTATAATGCATTTATGAGATTCATTCTTCACTTGTGAGAAGAGGAGAAGAGGAGGAGAGCTTCGACACATTTCTTGAGGAGAGGAGGGTGCACTTGCATGAGGGTTTGAGGAGGAAGCTTTTGTTCGGTTGAGAGAGCTTGGAGATGCCTTACATGGAGGCTTGGCTACCATTATAGAGGAGGGCGCACATTTGTGATGGAGGGCGCATTTGCTAGAGGAGAGGGCGCAACCTTGAGAGGAGGGGCGCACATCTAGTAGAGGAAGCTCTACCCATTGCTTGGAGGCTCACTCCCATTGTCTTAGCTTACTCTTGTGCTATCGAGGGAGTTGTTTGGAGTGAGGGTGCATGAGTCTAGGAGGGATGGCGCATTCTATGGAGGTAGGCGCACTTGCTTAAGGAGGTGGCAGATTCTTGGGAGGAGGTCGCATCAAGCAAGGAAGGAGCTCATTCTTGGAGGGTTATATCTAGTAGAGAGGAGGCGCACTTCATGAGGAGTTGAGAGCGCTTGGCTAGGGAGGATTCATCCCTTGTTGAATTTTTGCATGAGGAGGGGGCACACTTGAGGAGAGGGGCGCACCATCACTTGGAGGAGGTTTTCTTGTGAGGAGGAGGCTACTTCAAAGGAAAATACAAAGGCAAGGCAAGTTCAAAGGAAAGCAAGAGCAAAGGAAAAACAAAGGATCAGGATAAAGACAAAGCAAGCAAGAGGAAGAAAGGCTCACCAAGACAAGGGGCGCCTTACTTCACAAGGCTTGTGGGGAGGTCTTCAAGGAAATCCAAGGCATCCGAGAGTGGTTTCTATTGTACCAGGTTCACTTGTATATGTTTCCTGTACATTTTTCTTTGAGGCCTTCTATATATATCTGCTCCAAACTGGTTTTCCCCGTGGGGGGGTTTTTTCCAGGGTCATGTTGACCAAAAATCTATGTGTCAATTTTATGCATGCTTAGAAGTGTAGATCAACATTTTAAAGTTAAATATATAGAGGTAGTGTTATGTGTTTTGATGTATATTGCATGTGCTAACATTGGGTAAAGAAAACACTTGCAAGGGCACTTAACCATCAAATATTGAGCATAAAGTTTGGTGATTGTTTGGTGACCGTTTGTTGTCCTAAAAACAACAAGAAAAGACAGCCACACAGTTGAAACTTAGAGCCATACTAAGGTCTAGGACAGCCCTTAGATGGAAGCCTCATAGGACCTCAAAAATTCTACAACAGTGACATAATAAATGAATAAATGCCAGCTTATTTTGAGAGCGAATAATGTCATAATCATTTCATGTCTTCTATGATAGAGATGTATGTATATTCTTCTTGTTCTTTGCAAAATATTCCATTTGGTCACTATCCATGCTTTCTATATAGTATAACAAAAACTGCATAAACTAAATTCACCATTTAATTAAGTGATTGACCTAATTTGATGATTGAAGTATTCTTCATAACCAAACTTGGATTAAGAGAGTTTGCTCCATGATGAGAGTAAGTGTCGGAGCTTGTACTTTAACTATATTAAAAAAAGCATAGCCACACGTTACACTTACGTAGAACATAGAGCTAAAAAAACAATAAATCTCATTTAGGTGATAATAATAGATTTTAAAATACAAATCTTAAAGGGCTTAATGTGCACTAATAATGCAAACATAGAGATAAAAAGGTACTTACTTTATGAAATTGTATCATTATAAATATCATTTAGTTGACAATAATAGATTTGAAAATACAAATCTTAAAGTGCTTAGTGTGCAATAATAATGCAAACATAGAGATAAAAATGTACTTACTGTATGAAATTGTGTAATTATAATGCATAGGATAAAATTTTAATAAAATTAAGAACATTAATAATATAGACACATGCAAAAAATAATGCATAAACAAACATAGAGATTAAAAGGTACTTACTCTATGAAATTGTATCATTATAATAATTAAGAACATTAATAATATAGACACATGCAAAAATTAATGCATAACCAAAAACTGTGTATGCTCAACTCAGAGAGAGAGAGAGAGTTGATTTCTTTTTGTCACTAGCCTTTGTTTGTCTTATTTGTCATATCATTGTGGTTTAAGAAGGGTGGACGCATATGTTGGAACATGAATAGATGTAAGAATTAGAGGCGGTGGCCATGAAGAAGTTGAAAGTTGATTTCAAGAATCTCTCAATCTAGTTAGGGAATGATTGAATTACCTATAATGATTTTGTAGAAGTACACAATAACTATATTGGAGGTCTTTGCAGGGAGATAAATTGTGTTTGTAAAGGTTTTTCTCTTGAATAGGCAATTGAAGTACACAATATAAAGATCATGGATGTAAACTTACAACTTTAGATAAAAAGTTCAAATTGTGAAACAACAAATGTTATTAGCTTCAAAGGAGTTTGAGGGTCACAAAGGTGAAAAAGATAAATGAATTAAGAAAAAATGAAGCAATTATATTCAAGAAAATATATCGCTTAAAGTTTAGATCGTCTCATCTGAAATTATAGTCCTTGTAAAGGAGGTGGATGAACTAATTAATATTGTTGACCTCATAAAGAAAGATCGCAATTAATTTCAACCACTTAATGTTTCTTTTACCTAGATTATGGGTATGGATGGTGATCTTTAGAATATTATGGACAATTAATATGGTCAATTAATTAATTTTAGATGTGAATAATTAAGTTTCATTTAAATAGCACTAATTAAACGACCACTTAGTAACTTCTAATATAACTAATTAAATATATTTGAAAATATGTGACATTGAAGCATTAGACTAAAATGTTTGGTCTTTATAAAAAAATTATAATAAAAAATAATTGGTATACTTAGGTATTACTCCAATGAATAATCCATGACAAATAAAAGCAACATAATGAGGAGAATGGGTAGATAGCACCTTAAAGAAGCATTAGACTAAAATGTTTGGTCTTTATAAAAAAATTATAATAAAAAATAATTGGTATACTTAGGTATTACTCCAATGAATAATCCATGACAAATAAAAGCAACATAATGAGGAGAATGGGTAGATAGCACCTTAAAGAATCCTTGATCACTTGATTGACCACAATTATCTTCCTTGTTAATATTGTTGTGGTTCTTTTACATTAAAACGGCTTCTCTAATAACCTTGGTGGAATAATGAGAGGATTTTGGCTTATCAAAACAAATATGGTGTTCACATTGATAGGAATGTTTGGAAATGGTAGATTTGGTGATATGATTATGGTTGGTGTCAATGATATGTTCTTTGAGACAAGTTTGGATGGAATGCCTAGTTTGGCCAATACCAAATACATCACAAGAACATAGAATTTCGTAAATATTTCGTTGATGGAGGAGGATAAATCTTGTATTTCACAAACTTAAAGAATAAGGGTTTGATGGAGTTTCAAAATGGTTTTGATGTTATTTTGTTTAGTAATTAATCAATTCTATTAGCGGTTTCTTGGATGAAGGGAAGGTTGGCTTAGCCAACAATGCTTTGGGAGTTTTTATTACGAAGTTTAGGTTGGTTGTATTTGTGAAATATTGTTGATTTGGATTTAGGAATAGCCAATATTTTGGAGAAATCTTATAAGATGGGTTTTTCCCTTTATCTAAATGGTTGGGGTAAAAAATGTTGAGGGCTCGAGTCACTAAGGCTTCGAGAACAAAGGATTTATGGGCATGGTGGTGATGAGAGTTAGTGTGATAGTAACATTGGATGTAGGTTTTCTTTCTATATACACGGTTGGATAAATAACTTGTGCTAGGTTGAGAAACTAGGACATTAAGAAAATGAAGACATTAGTTGTCTTTTATTCCCATGGTAAATTGAATATGCTCAAATATGCTATTGAGGTGGTTTAAAAAGGGTCAAGATTATCACAACCATGGGGCCAAATGAAGAAAGTATCGTTGACAAAACATTTCCTTTATCTAAGGAAATTTTCTCAAAATGTTCCATTGTTTGTTCATAGAACTCCGCTTGACAACTGAAGAGGGTGGATTCATGGATTCAAGCTAGATTTTAACAATACTAGTAGTGTTGGGATCAACTAGCTTTCAAACAATTGAATGGTTTTTGTCATTTGGGATTTTGGTAAACAAAGAAATGACATAAAAATGGACGAGTAGGTCATGTTCATCACTATAAGATGAAACCCGCCCTAATAAAAAACAATAAATATGTTGATGCCTTAGCATGTGTTGCTTCATTAGTTCCTTTGCAATTGGAAGATGAGCAAGCGACCCCAATGACTAGGGAATTAAAAGAACTAGTTGTACCTCCGAGGAAAGTTTTTAGGAAGTCTTCATGATCTTAGAAGATGATAATGATGAATGGTATTTCACATATCTAACCAATTGATTGCATTGAATATTAATTAGAAATAAAAGGTTAGGTGTCATCCCCAATGAGATTTACAAATTGTATTTTACATGTTTTTGAAGTTGTAGAGTCTCTTTGTACTATGAAGGTTATCAACTTAAGATCTTATAGTTTATAAGAGGAATGTTATGAACCAAATTACTGAAAATAGTATGATCAAACTAACACATGGAGCAAACTCCCAAGAATGATAATCTGTGAGATACAGTTATACAAATAGAGCAGAAGCAATGCTAGAAATATGAATACTTGATGCAAAATATCCGACATAATCTTCTATTACGAAATGATTCCTGCAGAGAATAGCCATGAAATAGCACTTTTGAATCAGGATAGCGATGTTCACGAGGCTTACCGAGGGCAACCTCAATGGCTGATCTCTATTACAATATTATTCAAGTTAGGGTTCTCATACCCTGACTCCTATTTATACCAAAAGAAGCATCTGAGGAAGATCCTACAGAGCTTATTAGATGGTCTTCTTACATCATATATTCTATTTGGCTGAAAGGGTCTGTATTGAGCCTTTATTACATGCAGGCAGTCTACCTATGTGTGTGCGGGTTGGGACCTTAACATGTACGCCCCCATAAAAACAACCTTGTCCCCAAGCCTTGAGATGAAGCTAGCTGCGAGAATGGTATTTGGCGGTTCAGTGGCATCTATTTGGAGTCATATCTCCAACGTACGAGCACTTCCTTGATGGTTCTCGGACACAAGCAATGCTCACGCTGGTCCAAAAAAAATTCTGGCTGTACCCAAATGGATCATTCTTCAGCTAAATCCGAAAGGTTGGTTTGAGGTTGGCACTTGGTTCCAATCACCTTCTTCAAGCGAGGGAAACATGAAAAAGCGGATGTAGCTTATTGTTGGGTAGAGCTAACCGATATGCGACTTATCCCACACGCTTTAGAATTGTGTAAGGGCCATAGAATTTGGTTTCTAGCTTCTGACACTGCTCGGCTATGAGGGAAGTTTGCTTATATGGTTGTATGGCGCGAGAAACTTTTGATCCCCTTCTACAAATTGATGTTCTGAGCGACCTTGATCTGTTTGCTTCTTCATTCTGTTCTGGGCAATGGCCAAGTTCTCTTTTAGGGTACGGAGGATATCCTCTCAGAATGTAAGAGTTTGGTCAATCGCATGAACCTTCGAGGTATCAGGCATGTATGAGAGAACTCAAAGTGGATTTTTAACATATACTGCTTCAAAAGGACTGATACAGGTAGTTGTATGTTTTGAAGTGTTGTACCACCATTATTTGAGGGTAACCAGTAGACCACTTGTAGTGTTGTTTTACGATCTGAGCACCTGAATGGGTTTCAAACACTTGTTGGCATTAGTTTGACCATGCATGCAGGACGAATAAACTGGCGGATACAGTGTGGTATAAGCAGTTCTGCCAAAATTGCTGTGAAAGTTGGATCTTCGTCGAAACAATAGAGTTTGGCATGCCATGAAATGAAGACTGATCCATGAAAATTTGATACATCGATGGGATCGGTAAATGGGTGGTGAAGAGCACAAAAATGAGCATGCATGGCGATTACCATTATCTCCTTGATTTATTCCCCTGGTTAGATGCTTTGTAATAAAATCCATAGATATATCCTTCATCTCCGGAGATTAGGGCCGGTTGGAGTGTGCTGGAGTTGTTGTTCTCGCTGTTGGATTGGCGGACCTGCATTTTCAGCCACAAACTTGGATGTCCTGTTTCATACCATCGAGGAAAAAGGGCGTTTAACTCGTCGCGCTATGTTTTTGGTGAACCACAGGTGCCGGTAGCATGGCTTCGATCACAGGTAGATTTGTAACTGGATTGTTTACTTAAATACAATGACCTTTGTATCGAAGCTCATCCGAAGCCAAGAGTACCCTAGGGGAGCACGCACCTTGTTCGCGAGTTGCGCTGAATTAGATACGAACTTTGGGGTCTTGCGACCATTCACGGTGCGGCTTGCGACCAATCGGTCTGATGAAGGAAAGAAGTCGCCGTCTTTATATTTTCAGGACAATGCATTCGCACTACATTGTCTTTGCCCTTCGCCAAATGATCTCACTTAATCATAGCCAAAGGAAACTTACCGCTCTACGGAAATCACCGTTGATGCCGAGAAAGTATTTGAGGGCTTTGATGATTACGTCTTAATTTGGAATGGTTGCCCTAAGAGAAGGGCATACATAATTCAAAGCGCGAATTACTAGCATTCTTTCGTTTAGGTTTGCTGCGTTCAGACGGTTGTTTTGCTTGTAAAAGATAGTGCAACCCCTCTTGGAACCATTCAATGCCTTTCCGGATCGCGTCGCATTCAAATCATCTTTGTGAAATTCGAGCCAGTGGGGTGGTGCACATGGCCATCTTCAAAGTTTGGCAAGCGGCTGGCGGGGTCCAATTGAAGAGTTCTTTTAGGAGGAAGGTGAGGAATTAATCTTTCCATGGTTCCAGCCGAACTTGCGTGTACCTGTGAGGGCTAAAATCCCATAAAACTTTTAGGAGGTCTTAGAGTGCAGGAAATACTGCGCCTTCCAATCTTTGGCGGGTCCTGCGACACCATCCTTGACCAATCCAACCCGGACACCAAACTTGTTTGGGTGGGAAAAGAGATGGTCGCTGGTAGGCGAACAGTCCACATGGTGGATGAATTTTCTGCTGCTGGGGATGACCTGTCAGAAAACAGGACAAATAGCCAGAAGAATGGAAGACCCCAGTTCCTTGAAATTCCCGAAGAAGGTGGAAGTACACAGCCAGGCATGACAAAACTTCGTGGTAGCCCTCATGAGTCGCGAAGAGTAGCGTCTAGGAATGTCGACCTCTTTCTTGGTCGAGGTGGTAGCTGTTGAAGATGGATTTGGTGAGGTAGGCACCCTCAATTCATCGGAGTCATCAATAGCCAGGGATAGAGGTATTATCTTTGATGGTGGCGAGTTTGTTTAGGACGCGAGGAAGTCGGACATTACCTTCTCTTTAGTACCATGACGACCAGAAATGAGTAAGGGCTCATACTAGGAAAGATAACGCCTGCATTAAGGAGTTCTTGGACCATTTTCAATTTCATTCTTTTGGGCAAAGGGGTGGCGATATGGATGGGTATTGGGAGGAAGGATTTCGGGTAAAGGGGGAATGGAATGATCATGAACCGCGGGAAGGAGGATTCCTTGAAGTGGAGAGAACTATTTGATGTTTAGAAAGGAAGAATTGGAGGTCTTAGACGCAGGTGTGGGATCTGACAGCTTGAATGGCATGGAGTTGGGCTATGACACCCGAGGAGCTGACCTTTTGAGCAATTTCTCATCTGATGAAGCGGTGATTCCCGGAGAACCCGCGGTGATGCCCAGAAATTTATGTTTGTGGTAAAGTAGTCCAGAGGAAATGCATGGTTAGGTCGAAGTCCGCCAGGAAATGGGATGCCGAACCGGTGGCACTAACCACCGATATACTTCCCATGTCAATAACAAACATATAGGATTTGAGGTTGTAGTCACCCACCCTATTTGGAAGCATTTCCTGATTGCCCTCCACACACTTTATAGAACATTAGTCATTTTAAAAGTTATTAACGGCATGGATATAGCGGTGGGTTTCTTGTGCGTCTGTGATAAAGTTATTATCAGCGAAGATATTATTACTACATTGCTTGATACCAATAATTAAGCGAGAGTTTAGAGTGATGATGAGAGCATTAAGAATGATAGGTTCCTATACGGAGGTCCGGAGGGTTTATTTGAAATTTTACGGTATTTCACTGAAGGCGAGGAAGTGTCGTCATTGTCTTCTTGAATATCCTGAGAGATGGCCATAAAAGGCTTTGTTCCCTTACATTTTGTGGCTGATATTTGTCATCCAGTTATAGAGAGGCCTTTGAGTTGTCGTTCATTATTTAGGCCCGGGTCAATTTTGGAATTTGGGGAGCGGAGGGTAGGTGGGGTTCTATGGAGGAAAAGGGAAGGTTTACGGTTTGAGAGGAAACAATTTGTTGTGCTGGCTTTTGGTAGCCTCCACATGCACACCCGAGTCGTAGGTTGAGCCATGGGGACATGGGCCCCTATTTCTCCCTCACTTGAGGCCAGCGCGGTAAAGCACTCTCGAAAGAGAAACATCAGTCATGCCCTACGTTACAGCAGGAGCCTTTCGAAATAAAACTATGAAGTCTTATTGCGATTACTTCGAAAATTTTATTAAGCTTATTAAATGGTTGGTGTGTGGAGTGTAAGTGTTCATAAAGCTCATTAACAAAGTGGGTCCAAGCAATATATCCTTGATGGGAAGTTTTCTCCATTACCACCATTGCCAGCGTTCTTAGTCTAGATGGAGAACACCATACAGGTGTTTGGCCAAGTCATGGTAATGTTGTAGAGAGAGAATATCATTCCATTTGTGTGACCAGTGGGGTCTGACCATCAGGGTACCATCCTCGAGGAAGGTATGTCCCTTGAAAGTGATGTGGTTGAAAGAATGGGAAGAAGTTTCACTTTCAGTTTTTTTTATGTGCATCATGAAAAGATTCATCGGTAGGGATTTTGATTTTGGTGTAGAGTGCTACAACGACATATTCTAGTTCATTTTTGACTTCCGTCATTACGGATTTCACAACGATCTGGAATGAGGCATTCATGGAGGCATCCTGGGAGGCAATAGTAGCGCTGAGTCGTTGCACTTCTTGTTGATTAAATAAACCATGTTGAGGAGTCTGTGTGACCCAGACTCTAGTTCTTAGTTACAGGTTTTAGACCATGATAGTGAATTGGCCGAAATAACGTGGTCAGAAATTTTAGAGAAAAAATAGTATGGGGGAAAGTGATGAGAATGAAGAGATGAATCTAATGGAATGGGTCTCAAATAATGGACAGTGCTACTAGTCTATGAAAAATGTTGCAGTCTTTGAGAAATCCCCAAATTACAGACAAAGAGTATTCTTAGCAACCAGAATACTGAGATCACGGGTTAATGGAATCGGCCCGGTTTAATTTGTTTTATATTGTTGTTTATGTGTTCCCAAAGGGTTAGGTATTTAAGGGTTATAAAGACAAGGGTTGCCAATGTTATAGCCTCTCTGATGTCACGTCACGAGGGAGTTAAAGTGGGTACTTCGACCCAATATCTCAGGGCACTAACTAAGGAGGACCATTACCTTAAAGTAGTACTACCCGTACACCAATTTACTAAGTATGCTTCCCAGTGTTGTTCGGTGACATACTATATGGAGTCAGTGACGATAGGTTTATCCTGAAGACTTGAGGAAATCCTGACGGAGTTCATTTTACAAGTGTTGTCGTCTTTAGCCACCACTCGAAGGGGGTACCGAGGGGAGTTACAAGGGTGGCCCGACAAGCGTCTTAAGAACCACTTGTATTTCCTAGTGTATGAATCAGCCAACTTTGGGTTCTGTATGCTGTGTCTACGTGGCAAAGGCCTTAGTCGTCTCTACCACGGAAAAATACCCACAATTCGCCAAAGAATGCTCATTACCACTTGCAAGATGGGATATATAAAATATCTCACAGTGACGAATGCTGAAATAACGAGAATATGATGCAAATATCGGCCATAATCTTCACAATGCAGTAATTCTGAAATATATGATAGCACTTTGAATGCGATTAGCAATGTTCTGAGGAGCCCTCTTAGAGGGCAACCTGTCGAGCATTTATATTACAATAATATCAAGCTAGGGTTCTCGCTACCCTCGACTCTATTTATACTAAAGAAGCATCTAGAGGAAGAAACTTCTAGAAGCGGAAGCTTCATGGGTCTTCTTACATCCTCTATTTTTTTGAAAGGTCTTTTTAATATCTTACATCCGCCTTATTCTATTTTATTGAAAGGTCTTATTAATATTGACCTTTATTACATCCGAATACATTGATCTACCTATGTGCGGGTTAGGACCTTAACAGATAAGTTGGATTATTTGTTAACCAAGTTGGATTCGGCCCCTTGGATGTGATGTTAAGACCAAAACACATGTGGCTCTCATGGTAGTCTAGTGATACCCAAGTTTGGGGTATGTCTCGATCCTATATCTCAATGACTTTTCACTAGTAACATATTTAAAATGTTTGCAAATTTTGCAAAGAGTAAAACCAATACCTCCTACACACATCCACTATTTGGTTTTGGTTGCCTTGTGTTGTTGATTATCCCAATCTTCCATTCCACCTTTTCTTATTAATTTATATTGCCATTTTGTTCATATGTAACCTTGAATCAAAGTTTGGTCATACAATAATTATTAATGGTCTATGGATTTCTAGGTAAAGAGGGTAAGGGCTACCCTAGCTTGTTGGAAAAATGTGTTAAGCCACATATTTCAGTAGTTTCAACAAACTTCCTTTGTTTCCACAACCATCCCAATGATAGGAATTTTGTCATGTTTTATTCTTGATGAATTTTTTTTATTCAATTTATATTTGCTAGAAAGAAACTACAAGGTGATTTTTTGCTATTTAAAAGGGAGGTTGAAGTTCTATATCTTGGCATAGCCCCAAAAGGGGAAAACACACCTAATAGAGTAGATACTTCTTCAAACAAGTAAAGTAGAGTGAGAAATGAGTTAGGAAGAGTCGATAAGAAAGCTCAAATGGGATGCCTCATGGATCTACCCTCCCATTTATATTTGTAGATATTTTGGAATAAAAGAATTTTGATCAATATTTGATTTTATATCTTAGTTCTTTCTTTGTTTTCTATCTAAATATCAATGATTTCTTATCTAAAGTTCGTAAACTTTGTAATCTCGGTAAAATACCCATGGAATTCACTTCACATTGATAGTCTTGTATTGATGTTATATCGAACTAGCCAAGGAGTTATGGTGAACAAAACATAAAATCTTTACTTTGAGGTTCACACTCAACCATGGCTCTAACACAAATTCGTATTGGTCAGAGTGAAAGACAAGGAGTCAAATTGTTGTAGCAACAACATTACCTTATTCATATTAGATTGGCAATTCTAGTGAAAGGGATAAGAGATTAGAGAGAGATATGTATAGTGTTAAGGTTTAGAGGGTGAGTGTTGAAGTATAAAAAGTTGGGGCTGAGTTATGATGAGAAATAATGAGGCATAATTTTGAGCAAAACAAGGAGATTTGGAGGCATTCAATAAAACATTATGGAAAGGGGTGAGATGATGGATCATGTTCACTAGCATTCTAGGGAAAGAGGAGTAAGGGTTTCCTTACATAATTTGAGTATTCAAACTTATATTGACAAAATGTGTGTTGTCACAAATTTCAATGACTTCAACAAAAGGCATTGTCTAAACGTTCTACATTTTGACATTTTTCGTCGGAATCCAACAATATAAATCTTGGAAAAATCACAATTTTTTGTGGTTTAAATTGCATTTTTGAATGCATAAATGGATTCAGTGTGCTGAAAAACCCCTAGGGAACTTGGATTATACAAAATTAACCACTCAAATATGCAGATCCAACCATTTATCGTTGGATTTTGAACAAAATTAAACGGATAATATCCCCAAAAAAAAGCCAAAACATAGAACATTTAGACTCCAACTCAACAAAATGTGTGTTATGACACATTTCAATGACTTCAACCTATCAACACACATTTCAATAACTTCAACATATCAAATGATATGGGAACGATATTACATAACTTCTTCACACTCACTGAGTAGGTAAGGTACATATAGCAACTTTGACTAAACAAGGGATATTCTTGATGAAATAGAATACTTGAAACCTCTTTAAACTAATTGCTCGCTTGATGATGTTACTCTAAATTGGATAGATGGAGAATTGGCTAAGTGTAGTTGTTGGAAAGTTAAGGAAAGGAAAAGTGAAAAAGCGAATTAACAAGGTACATATAACAACTTTGACTAAACAAGGGATATTATTGATGAAATAGAATACTTGAAACCTCTTTAAAAAGGGATATTATTGATGAAATAGAATACTTGAAACCTCTTTAAACTAGTTGTTCGTTAGATGATGTTACTCTAAATTTGATAGATGGAGAATTGGCTAAGAGTAGTTGGGGGGAAGTTAAGGAAAGGAAAAGTGAAAAAGTGAATTGACAAGGTGGGATTAGAGTTGAGAGGTTGTGATAAAAACGTTGAAGGGGTTATAAGGAGAGGTCAAAATCAAAGAGATGGTTATGATCGTTCTTAAGTGGATCGAGATAGGCCAGCAATTGGTTGAGAACGCAGTCAAACCTCCCGATAATTTGGTTTGGAGGATGAGTGTTGAAGCATAAAAAGTTCGGGATGAGTTATGATGAGAAATAATGAGGCATAATTTTGAGCAAGACAAGGAGATTTGGAAGCATTCAATAAAACACGATGGAAAGGGGCGAGATGATGGATCATGTTCACTGGTGTTCTAGGGAAAGAGGAGTAAGGGTTTCCTTACATAATTTGAGTATTCAAACTTATATTGACAATGTGTGTTGTCACACATTTCAATGACTTTAACAAAAGGCATTGTGTAGACTCTAAACATTCTACATTTTAACATTTTTCATCAGAATCCGACTCAAAAAAATCACTCACGTTTTGATAAAAAGGCTGAAGGGGTTATAGGGACAGGTTGAAATCAAAGAGATGCTTCTGATGGATTAAATCGTTCTTAAGCGGATCAAGAGAGGCATCGGATCGAGACAGGCCAGCAATTGGTTGAGAACGCAGCCAGACCTCCCGATAATGGTTGAGAACGCAGTCAGAACGCAGGGAGTGCACATATGTGTCGCCCTTCAACTTCTCCATTGTGGGGGAGTGCACATATGTGTCGCTCCGCTAGATTAACTGTTACCAAAACAGGGCATGATCAATCAAGGCTCTCAATTGCAATCGGGCTCTATATATCTGCTCCAGGTTGGTTGCGTAGTAAGCCCAAACTGAGTTAAGCTTCATACTTCTCTACTTCTTTCTGGATTTCTCATTCAGGAAAAATTCGAATCTTTTGCTAACCTGCAGCTTCTGGAGCCTTATCTGTAGGTTGTTACTTAAATGGCTACTCTGAAAGTTATTATCTTTATTCAGAAAATCATAACCTGTTACTTAAATTTAAAAGCTTTTTATTTATCAGTGTTAGCGAGGATGTCTTCGCATACACCCGCTTTCGGCCTTCCCATAGCTTACAATGAATATTGGGCATCAACCACCGCAGTTCCGCATGTAGCCTCAAGTCATCCAGTTCACTAAACATCATGAATAACGCTAGCTAACCGTCCAATTTTACTGTCCTTTCAGGTGGAGACATTCAGAATGTTGAGACTCTGATCTTTGTCTTTGCCTTCTCTCTCTCTATTAGAATGTTGAGACTCTGGGATAAGAAGAGAGGATCATGAGCTTTCGCTTTGTCAGCTATTGGAGAGCTTGGAATTCTTCCTGAAGGAATGCATTCTCTTCCTTGGTATTTTTACTGTCTGGCAAAGATCCATGTTATTCTCAAACTTGCAAAGACTGTACTACTTCAACTCAATGGCTAATTTTTTCGTCTCATGATTTCCCACTCTGATTTCAGTAGTATGCTCAGTACCTTAAACTTACCACCACTCTTAAACTTAGCTACCATGTGCAGTACCTTTAGGCTTTAACTCGGGTGGGTCAAATGTTGTGTTATGTTCTTGACGAGCATCTGCAATCTCGTTCGACCTCGCTGTCTTGGAAGGTGGACTAATTAGATTTGGCACTAAAGGAATTAGCTTCAAGAGAGGAAACTAATTCGAAGAGGAGTCTTCGGCTTCGAGGAGAATCCAACTGTGGCAGGAATTTCAGCATGTTTTATCTCGAGGCAAATTTTTATTCAATCTGGATTTGCCTGAAAGAAACTACAAGGGGAATTTCCACTTGGCAGCTGGTTCTCGATACTGGTATTCGTGGAATAGATTTAAGAGAAGAAACTCATTCAACTGTGACTGGAAGGTAAAACAGGATGATAAAAGACACAATTTGTTTATCTGTTTATCTCCGAAGAAAATAAGATTGCGCACATATGAAGGGGCCAATCTCAAAACATATGAGCGTGAGTTTAAGATGGAGAGAATGGCTAAATCTGAAGTGTCGTGAGTTTAAGATGGAGAGAATGGCTAAATCTGAAGTGTAAATTTTTACACAGTTAATTCAGAAAACATTCATACAATATGTATAGCCTCTTCATGCAAGAAGATTGGCTTTTAGGAGGATTCTGTGATTAGGCAATAAATATTTGTCCAAGGGACAGGACAGGATGAAGTTCAGAGAGCTCACAACAGTTTGTTTCCTCTAACTACTTTAAGAGGAATACCAGCTATCTGCACAGAACAGAGCAGGGCTGCTACCACACTACTAACCATCAATGTAACTGGATTTCTTGCAGTGGACAATGGCTCCTTGAATGGCACTTTGTACATCCATCAATGTCATGCTCCTCTCACTGCTCATGTAACTGTAGTTGTAAGGAATCTTCTGCTGCATAGAAGTGCCACACTCAGCACAAGGAGACTGCATATCCATGTCAAGTTTGTCAAATTTTCTGAATCCAAACAAAGACAACTTCAACTTCGTAGCAGTTTTGAGCAACTTAGGGAAGTGGGTCTTGACTCCTGTGAGGGCGTCTCTAGAAGACTGAAGACAGGCATGAATATCCTTAATATCAATGTCATATTCAAGAGGTGTAGTAGCTAGTTGGAGGGTAACAGCTGGCTACAAAACAAGCATTCGCAGGAGAAGAAATGCACCTGATTTGAGTTTGGGATTGGTGCTGGCTGGTGCAGACAATCCAACTCAAATTGTCTTGCTATCATCCTGAGGCTGTGTTGAGGTGGTGTGTGTTGGGGAGAAGAGCAGTGAAATATCTGTCAAAATATTGGGCATCGTCTGCATAAAAGGGAGGATACTCATGATCATCAGCCCGACTATCATCTGAACAAGCTTCTTCTAAGCTTTCCTGATAGTATTTGCAGATATTCATACAATAATTCTCCACTGGATTTGCATTAAAGCCTTGAAAAGCCCTCATAGAACTCTACTAAAAAAATGCCTCTACTCTGGATTTGGGATTGGTTCAGAATTCTGGGATTTTGTGTGTGGCACTCCGGGTGAAGAGGGTAAGGGCTTTGCTGGCCCATTGGAAAACTGTGCTAAGCCACATAACTCAGTAGCTTCAACAGGCTTCCTTTGTGGCAAATCTTTCGTCAAGTTTTTACACTCTAAAAAGTGTTTGCACAAAAAAATTGACCCCTCTCGACAATTGATAGACTGGGTTTAAGGAGCTTGACAGGTATTATAATCTTGAAATTTTGCTTCAAACTGATTATTCATATCTAACCTGAAGTAATATTTACCTGCGACATCACTATCTTGTAGTCATGCATATTAACTTTATTTCTTGGTTCAAGTGATGGGATCTGACACAAATGAATCTAATCGGACAAAATGGATTTGTTTAATTTCTTCTAACCTCTATTTGAGAAATATGTATGACACTGGATCTGTAGATGTCTTTTAAGTTTGCTAAAAATGATGTTGGTGGTGTGGAGTTTTAAACATTGGTATATATCTTATTTCAATTGAATTTTAGCTCACCATATGCCTTGGCATGTAAAAAGATTGGATGTTTGGAAATGAAATACTTTGAAATGATGGGCCACAGTTTCTAATTTTCTCTGGCATGGCTCTTACTTGATTTTCTCTGACGATGTGGCTCTTACTCAATTTGGTTAAAAAATGACCTCAGAGCATTTTTGTATATCCTTGACAGAAAATGTCCAATTAACGATAAATAATATTAACTTTTCTCATTGATACTGTGGTAATTTGAGATGAGAAAAACAAGGATGGTATGAAGAGGATGAGGTCCGAGTGTTGAGTGAAAGACTCTGGTTCAGAGCTGTCGTGTTTTTCTGTAGCCTTGGTTGTCCAGATTGTTTTATCCACATGCATCACCTGAGACATTTTAGCCATCCAAAAATTGAGCCGATACATATAACATGAGTTTTTAGTAGGTGAAACAAAGGATGGAGGAGAAAGAAGCCTGGAAGTTTAGGGTTCTATAAAGCTCAAGACTAGAGGAAGAGAAGCTTGACTACTCTATAGATCCTACAGAAGGGGATACTATTTTTGTTAATGGAGCAATTAAGGCTGGTAGTGAAAGTGAAGACACTAAAGACAACTCCAAAATGGTGATGGGGGGGCCTTCTTTGGCTAACTTGAAGCATACCTCTTTCAATCTTTCGCAAACTTAAGTGATTTGTAGGCTGTAACTCGACATGACAGTTCTAGCATAAAGACAAGCCTAGGAAATTGCAGTGTCAACAAGGAAGGGCAAGCGATCACTAACAACTATTTAAAAAATCAGCTAGTTCCTCGGACAAAAAACTTGGGGGAATTCAATGGTTCAGAGGAAGATAATCAAGTTCAGAGGTCCCCTGAAGCTATCTGGAGTCTAGGAGAGGGTGAGAATCGGTAGCCAATGAAGGAGGAAAGAGTGGTAAGGAGTTGAAAGCTTCAAGGAAGGGCAGGAAGTGCATTAATCCGCTAAAAGAAAAGCCTCAATTGGTCCTTGGATGGATGTCTAAAATATCCCCGATCCAGCTGATCTGGATATTTATTGTTGAACTATGGTTTTGTCACTGAAGTCTGATACTCTGGGGGTTTCTGGATGCGTTTGAGTTGATGTGTGACATGCATGGTGATTTTCACATGTTTGTTTCATTCATTAATTGTTTTAGCAGTATAAAGATAATGCATGTGAAAGAAGGACAACACATCTCACTGATATATATAATGAGGAAAATGCAGGAAATACAATAATAAGCTGGAAGCAGATATGCTAATCATCAATTAGATCTCATGGATTGACATTGGACTACAAATCAACTAACAAGAAATACCCGTGATCTGAAGAATGAAGGCTGATATGTGCATGCACGGATAGATCGACAAAAAGCAGTCTGGAAGCTCACGGTAACTGCTGCAGAATCTGGAAAATTCGCCCTGATGGCGATACCAGTCAAAATGGACTGGAAACTGTCTCAAAAGAAGCGCCCTGGCCTCTAGGCTGATCCTGATGACTGTCAGACTGAAGATCCGACCTCTGAAACTTAGGATGTCACCCCCTAGGGGTTTGCGCACCTCCTGGGTTGTGGGAGTGCACCCTAGTGATTCCACTGGCAAAAGCTGACGATGTATAACTCGAAACGATCGTCTTGGCCTCCTCTGTAATGTGTCGGAAGGGTTTCCTTGGATCTACTCCGGAATACCCCTTGGAACCCAAAATGTACTTCCTCAAGAGTTGTGCCCTAAATGACTGTTTTCTGCTTTCTAGGAGATTCCACCGTCGGAAACTGACGACAGGTAGCTCAATAAGTGCGCCCTAGCTAGCTCTCTAATGGGTCGAAAGGAATCGGCAAAATACTGAACTGTCTCAAGCGGCCACACAAACCCTCTCTCTAACCTTTGCGCGCTCACTGGTTGAGCTGCGCAATCACTGAACTGGATACCTGTAATGCACGGTGAAATACCTGGATGGTATCTACGATAGGCTACGGTGTCTCTCAACACTTAAACTGATCAATGGTGGTGGTTTCCTCCAAAAATCCACAAAACAACAAGGGGGTCGATTTCCTCCTCCTCTGCAAATATCTCAACATCAAATCATAACATAATGAGGAATTAGGTCGAATTCCTCCCTTTATACTCTTACCGATCTAATTCACCATTGACATCACTTAAGCTAGGCGCTTTTCCTCCTAAGGTGAGTAATTAATTAATTAAGTTCCCCCTTAACACCTTTTCATTCTATTTCTCCATTGACTTAGGCTTAAGTGACTTTTCCTATGCTTTTTGGCTTAATTTATTGTTTAGCCACCAAATCACCCTTATTTCTCCTATTGTTCCCTATTTGTGCCTGACTATAGTCTACGGGAACAAATAGACTACTAAGTCACTCCCTGCTGGCCTACTCTTGGGAACGGGACATCACAGTCCTCCCTTCCCGAGATTACTTGTCCTCAAGCAACATCAATCCTGGGTGCTGCAAAATATGTTCTCCCTCCCATGTGGCATCCTCCATTGGAAGTCCCCTCCATCTAACCAAGCACTCCCTGATGACCCTGCTCCTCAACCTGCGCTCTCTGCTCGAGCACCTCCTTCGACACTAGCTCCAACTGGCCCTCCTCATCCAAGGGTGGCAACTCCTCTGAAATGCTGACATGTTGTCCCGTTGCCTTTTTAAGGCAAGAAACATGAAAGACTTTATGAATCTTGCTACCCTCTGGTAGTTCTAGGTCGTATGCCACCTCGCCTACCCTCCTGATGACTCTGTATGGCCCATAAAACTTCGGCTTCAGCTTCTCTACTCCACTCCTCTTAAAGGAGGACTGTCTGTATGGCTGTACCCATAAAAAAACGAAGTCCCCTACCTCGAAGTTGCACTCTACACTCTGCTTGTCTACATAGATCTTTTGTTGGTTCTGAGTTGCCTGCAAGTTTTCCTTCACTGCCCGCAAAATCCTCTAGCTCTCCTCCACCCAGTCCTTGGCCCCCAGGACCATGTTATCCCCAAACACAGTCTCCACAAAAGAGGGTGCATCGTATCCATACAATGCTCTAAATGGTGACATTCTGATGGACATATGATAAGTCGTGTTGTAGCAATACTCACCCATGTGCACTGCTACCCTCCTACATAGTTCCTCAGATACCCCTCCACCCATTTGTTGACAATCTTTGTCTGCCCATCTCTATCACTGACTATCTGCCTGGGTAAGCCGTGCAACCGGAATACTTCTCTGAAAAACAACTCTGCTACATGTATGGCCTTGTAGTCTGTGGGTATGGCAAAGAAATGTGCAAATTTGGTCAGCCTGTCGACCACCACAAATATACAGTCCCTGCCCTGCACTCGATGAAGGCCCGTAATGAAATCCATAGAAATGCTCTCCCATTTCTGCTCCGGAATGGGTAGAGGCTGAAGTAACCTCACAGGGTGTATCTGCTCGGACTTGTTCTGCTAACAAGTCGTGCACCCCCGAATGTCTATCAGTACATCATCATTGAGACCCTTCCATGAGAATCTCTCCTTGATCTGCCTGTAAGTTTTGAAGTACCCCTAATGCTCGACTACAAGAGAATCATGACACACCTTCAGAATCTTTCCCTTCAAGGTAGATTCTGGAACCAAGTAGATACGATTCTTGTAGAAAATAACATCATCTAGTACCTGTTGATTTTTCAATAAGCAAGGTTAAGCATGAAGTTTATTCTATTTTTAGCATTTCACTTAACCATAACCAATAATGTTGCAGCAACCAACATCACAAGAAGAAACACCATGCACAAGAACACAAGAAGTATCTTGGGAAACCCTTCTCAACAAGGGGAGAAAACCCAGCCAAAATCCTTTGCTATATTCTTCAAGAGAAAGCCCTTCACCACCAATAAAACCTAGCACACAAGAGGGTGCTCAAACCCTAGAAGACTAGCGCCCAAGAGAGGTGTGCACTTTTCCCAAGAAGGTGTACTTGCTGAAATTTCCAAACTCATGTGAAAGATATGATTCCTCAATGGGCACAACAGGGTCGACCTCACTAGCTCACAATATAATTAATATAAACCAGATTAATTATCTTTTACATTAATTATTAATCACATTAAGGTGGGGCCGACCTGTACTCTTTACATTACAATTAAGGTTACAGGCAGGTCTGACTCTTGGACAGTATAGCAAGGGATCTTATACACCCACTAGTGCTCATCCACTAGGGGCACATCCATAGGGATGTCCATATCTCTGGCTCATTGCATTGCACAAAAGAACCACTTCACTAGTGCTCAGCCACCAAGATCACGTTCACTTGTGCTCGTCCACGGGCACGTCCACTCAACAAATCTTCTTTCCCACTGCATTACACAGGAGAGTCATCTGGAGTTTCTCATCAACTTTTCTGCTCAGAGGAGGCTAATACATCATCTTCATTTCTATTCTCATGACGATGCACCCAACACTTTAGGATTTCACACGTTCACCTTGTGCTCAGCCACATGCATGTCCAACTCTGTAGATCTCCTTTCCCACTACGTTACACAGGAGAATCATCTGGAGTTGTTCTCGACTCTCTGTAAGGAGGAGGCCATCTCTACGTTCCAGCTTTGTCTCAGATAGGAACCACACACCCTTCTCAGGGGCATTCTCTTAGGTTTGTAAGCTAGAGAATGTCTCACGTAGCTGCAATAATCAACAGTACCTGGTATCTATCATCAACTACCTGTCCATCCATCACCTCACAAACAAATTTGTTTTTGGACTATTCTACCAACAAATGTGCTTTCCAATCTGTGCAAATGTCCATCATCGAACACCCTAGTGGCCTCCTAGACAAGGCATATGCTACGACATTCCTCTTTCCCTTGACATACTCGATGTCGAAGTCAAAGGCTTGGATCTTCGAGACCCACTTTTGTTGTCTCTCACCGAGGTCTTTTTGATCCAGGAAATACTTGAAACTGTTGTGATCAGTCTTCACTACAAATCTGCTACCTACCAGATACTGTCTGAATTTGGTTAAGGCATGCATGATTGCTAGCATTTCCTTGTCGTAAATAGAGTAGAGTCGTTCCGACTCGTTGAGCTTCCTACTCTCAAACACAATGGGATGGCCTCCCTGCATCAAAACTACTCCAATCCCCACCCCTAATGCATCACACTCTAAGAAAAACAGCTGCAAGAAGTCTGGAAGGGTTAGAACAAGGCATGTGCTCATAACCTCCTTCATTTTATCATATGTATGTTGTGACTCCTCTGTCCAATGAAAGGCACCCTTCTTGGTCAAGTCTGTGAGTCATGCTCCCAACTGTGAAAAGCCCTTGACGAACCGCCTCTAATAACTGCATAACCCAAAGAATCCCTTCAACTCTATGAGGTTCTTGGCTGTTGGCCAATCCAGAATGGCCCTAATCTTCTCCTGATGAACCTGTACTCCCTGCTCATTGATGATATGCCCCAAGTACAGTAGTTCTCTCATGCCAAACTCACATTTGGATTCCTTGGCATATAATGATTGTGCCTGCATAATGCCCAAGACCTCCTCCAAATGTGCCAAATGCTCATCCCATGTCCTCTTGTAGCTCAATATATCATCGAAGAATACCAAAAGGTATTTCCTCAATTGCCCTCTGAAGATGTGGTTCAGGCAAGACTGGAAAGTGGCAGGTGCATTGGTCAATCCAAACGGCATGACCAAGAACTCAAAATGTTTGAAATGGCATCTAAATGTTGTCTTCTCTATATCCTGCTCCCTAATGCTGATCTGATGATATCCTGACCGCAGATCAATCTTGGTGAAGAAAATTGCCCCATGCAACTCGTCCATCAACTCATCTATGCGCGGAATGGGGTACCTATTCTTGATCGTTTTCTTGCTGAGAGCTCTGTGATCAATGAACATCCGCAATGTGCCATCCTTCTTCAGTACCAGAATGACTGAAGAGGCAAAAGGACTCGTGTTGGGCCTGATGTGCCCCAATGCAAGTAATTCTTTGATGGCTTTCTCAATCTCGTCCTTGAATCTCTTGGGGTGCCTATAGGGCGCGGTGATCATCGATGTAGCCCCTGCCTCCAACTCGATCGTGTGCTCAAATCCCCTATCTGGTGGTCTCCCTGGTGATAACGGCCTAAACATTGGCTCATACTAACTTAGAAGCTCTCTAATCTGAGGATGGTGATGCTCTCTACCCTCTGAATCCTTCTGCGTGGTGATCAAACACTCTGCTGCATAGGCCACATCACCGTGACGAAAGATCCGCTCCATCCGTTTTGTCGATACTGCTCGTGGTGCTCCTGTAGACATGCCTCTCAGTACCACTCTCAATCCACTGGCATCTCTGAAGCTCATGGTCAACGTCTGATAGTTGAACCCAATCTCCCCTAAGGAATATAGCCACTGTACCCCCAATACTGCATCAGTATCTGACATGTAAACTACATAGAAAGTATATGTCATGGTGCAGTTGCCTAGTTTGACATCTAAGTCTGGGATCATGTCCAAGCATGTCATCGTGTATTCATCTACCACTGCCACGTGGAATCCCTCAAACTCCTCAGTGCGTAACCCCCACCTGGCTTACCAAGGACGCATCTATGAAATTGTGGGTGGCCCCACCATCAACTAAAGTGGTCATGTGTTGCCCCTGTACAAGGCCCTTGAGCCTAAGAATGTTGTACCTGGGTACTCCTGAAAGGGTTGCTATGGTTCCCCCTTTCACCTCTCTATGAGGTCTGGTCTCCTCCTTGGGCAGTGCCCCTGCTAGTATCTAAGGTTTCTTCAGTTGTTGCTCTGGCCCATGTGTGGTCTCATCCTTTGAATTATTGTCTGTTTGTGCCTCGATATCCTCATCCTCCTCCTCGCTTCCTGATTCCACTTCAATGTAGTGGATTTGTCCCTTTCCCATGCATCTATGCCCTGGGACCCAAGGGTCTCTACAAGAGAAGCAAAGCTTCTTCCTCATCAACTCTCGTCTCGTGTCATCATCCAAGTTGGGCTTACCCTTCCTGTGCTCTGATATATCGGATACGACCACTGTCTTCCACTGGAACTCTAAGATGAAGGCCTCAACTGATCCGATTTGCCTCAACTGTGTGGGGTCCCTGAAGTGGAGCTCTAGATCTCTCCTATCAAATATCTCAATCAACCTCTCAATGAACTCCAAATATGAAGTAATGTGGTTGTGACCCAACATCACCAATCGATGGTACCACCACTAGTGGGCCTCCCCCTCCAAGTGCAATGTGACGAAGCTGATAGCTTTCGACTCTGTCATTGGGTTAAGCTTGAAGTATGTGTCAAGCTTCTGAACCCATGCCTGAGCTGAGCAACGTGATGATCCGTTGAAAGTAGGAATGATCGACTTTCCCATTTTCTTGATGAAATCCATGTTGTGAGTTTGCTCGTTGCCTCTTTATGCCTCCCGGGGTCTGTTTCGATATCTGATCGAATAGTAGTCCATCAAACTCACGTCTGCATGGAACTCCGGTCCTAGTGCCAAGTAGTCTCTCTTGTACTCCCCAAACGAATCTTGTGGCACCACTTGTCCCTAACCCAACTGTCCTCGTGTCTGCCCTAGTTGTCCTAATGGTTGTCCCAATGACTGTCCTACCTAGAACTGTGGGTATAAAGGTCGGGGAATCCTCCCAGACGATGTGTAAGCTCGGACTGGTGAAGGGTTTGGACTAGCCCCGCCCTGAGATCCACTGGAGCCACTGGCCCCACCTCCCTGGGGTACTCCTGAACCACTCGACCCTCCTGCGGCATTGGCACCTATAGTGCTCATGCTATGGTGGAGCATCTATGCAATAATGGTCATCTGTTGTATGGCGATCATCAGGTCTCTCTATCTCCTAGCTAGGTCATTCAACATGGCCTGCGTACTGTCAATATGTGTCTCGAGGCCTTTCCCCTGCCCTCGGGTGTCTCACGCCTGTCACCCATAGTCCCCTCTATCTCGGCCTCTGTGTCTGAACTGATATGCTCCCGGTCCTCTTTCTTTGGCTCTGTATCTGACTGAGTGTGGAACGGGGTGTAATCCCTTCGGTTTCTATCTCTTCTATCTCTGCTATGACCTCTGCGGTACTGAATGTATTCGTCCCCAATATGTCCTTGGCCCTCTAGGTATTCTTCAGCTGTTCCCGGAATCATGGGGTCATGAGAAGCACTTCTTCATAGGCTGGCAAGAAGAAGGCTTTGATACCACTAAAATATCCCTGATCCAGCTGATATGGATATTTACTATTGAACTATGGTTCTGTCACTGAAGTCTGATACTCTGGGGGTTTCTGGATGCGTTTGAGTTAATGTGTGACATGCATGGTGATTTTTGCATGTGTGTTTCATTCATTAATTTTTTTAGCAATATAAATATAATGCATGCGAAAGAAGGACAAACACTCACTGATATATATAATGAGGAAAAAGTAGGAAATACAATAATAAGATGGAAATAGATATGCTAATCATCAGTTAAATCTCATGGATCGTCACTGGAATACAAATCAACTAACAAGAAATACCTGTGATCTAAAGAATGAAGGTCGATCTGTGCATGCACGGATAGACCGACAAAAAGCAGTCCGGAAGATTACGGTAACTATTGCAGAATTTGGAAAACTCGCCCTGATGGAGATACCCGTCAGAATGGACTGGAAACTGTCTAAAAAGAAGCGCCCTGGCCTCTAGGATGATCATGATGACTGTCGAACTGAAGATCCGACCTTTGAAGCTCTGGATGTCACTCCCTGTTAGTTTGCGCACCTCCTGGGTTGTGGGAGTGCGCCCTAGTGATTCCACCGGCAAAATCTGACGATGTATGACTCGAAACGATTGTCCTGGCTGTTAGAATATAATGGATGTGCTCGTTTTACCATCGACAATATCACTATTGTCACCCAACCATAGGCCGAAGCCACCCTCCGAGCACCTTAACCTTGACAGAAAACCACTCCAGAAGCAAACCCTAGGCTAGATAGCCAAACAAAGGGTAGCACACCTTTCCCCAAGGATAGCGCACCAAACAAGAGCTGATCAGATAGTCCAAACCATAATCAAGAGATAGTCCAAGCCAAAACGCAATCTGCTACGGTAACTCTCCTCCAAACTTGCGCACAAACTGGGCAACTGCAGTGCGCACAAGTGCTGCTCTGCAATTCTGAGAATGCCTGCCAGAATGAAGACTGGCCTCCTGTATTTATACTAATTTTGGCTAACTGCCTGGGCCGACTTCTCATTCTGGGTGTCTATTTACTTAGTATATAATATTTCTTTTGGTCGACTTCTTCTCTTGTAGGCTAATAACCTAATACCAACTATCCTCTTGAGCCGACTTGTCTTCTAGGGTTATTAGCCAACTCATTAGGGTTTCTTCTTGCTTCCCAGAATATTCTATTCTCTCGTCAGGTTTACACGTGGAGGTAAATACCTCCCGCAACTACCATAATATTAACACTCCCTCCTAGCTAGGGAGGTATTACAGGTAATGGTCTTGAGCACAGACATACCATTCACCCGATAGCATCAACATAGTTGTATAGACTAGATCATGAGCACCATCATCACCATCAGTGTCATTAGCCGCATCATCTCTCGAAACCATACTCTATCTGAGTAATTTAGACATGATGTTGGATAAGTCACTCACACCACAGAGTGACACAAGAGCCATTCTTCTAATCTGGACATATATCCTAGAAGAATAAATGTCCTGAACCATTTTCCGTCTGGGAAATCTCTGTCCATTGATCATCCATCTAGTTGATAATCATTTTCAACACTGCTGATAGTCTTCAAGGCAATCAGAACAATATCATTCAATAGAACATAACTGTGTCTATCCATAGTAGTACACAACTACAATCCAGTGGTACACTACCACACCAAGTAGCACACAGGTACTTGATCAGTGACGTATAGTCACAAACAGTGGAACATATCCACCACAGTAGTATACGTCTAATGTCTAGAGACATACAGTCTTCATAACAATCATTTGATATCAACCTGCACAGAAACAATGTTATGATATAAACTGAATCATCTGGGCCATTCTTCCACTCACATTTGTGAGATCTTGGAAGAGCATCTTCCCTCAAAAGGTAAAACATCAATGATGAGCTATCTGGACTATTCTTCTCAAGCAAGGAAGAATAACTGTCCTGATTTCTAAACCTGGACCATTCCCCACCATAGGCCATTCCTCCGACACTAGACAAAGTGTAACAAGGAGAGAATGAGTCTGCCCAAAGGAATGTCTGTCCCTGATTGCTAAACCTGGACCATTCCCCATCCTGGGCCATTCCTCCGGCACTAAACAAAGTGTAACCTGGAGAGAATGAGTCTTCCCTAAGGAATGTTTGTCCCTGATTGTTGAAAATAGACCATTCCTCACCCTGGGCCATTCCTCCAGCCCTAAACAAAGTGCAACTTGGAGAGAATAAATCTTCCCTAAGGAATGTTTGTTCCTGATTGTTGAACCTGGACCATTCCCCACCCTGGGCCATTCCTCCGGAACTAAACAAAGTGCAACCTGGAGAGAATGAATCTGCCCTAAGGAACGACTGTGTGGACCATTTCCTAAGGAAATGACTGTCCTGCACCAACCTCCAAAACGGACCATTCCCCATGTTAACCACAATGGGAAATCAATGTCTATGGTTCATCAGCAATCCATCGAACCATTTTCATTACGAAAATGACTGTTCGATTTGGACCATTTTCCGAACTGGAAAAATGCCTGTCCATCAGAAATCTAAAACCACTTTCCGAATCTAGAAAGGAACGCTCATCCTGGACCATTTTTAGAACTGAAAAATGACTTTCCATCAATCAATAACACATCAGTGCTCCCTCCCAACCTGGGAGTCATCTCTTCCATTTTCAATAAGGTAGTCGTCTCCACGAGCTCCAGCTTGAGTACGCAAACTCTTTCATCTTGGATAGAAGCTTTACCAAAATGTCTGCTTATCTGCTCATCTGTGGAGATATATATTGGAGAACCACTTTATCCTTTCTGGACTTCATCACAGAGAATGTAATGCTTGATCTCAAATGTACTTCGGTCTAGAACACTGGTTTTCTCTGAAGGCTTCATATAGCTCTGATGAATAAAGTATATCATTGTTGGATTCCTCTTTGGTTCCTGCTATCTCACAACATCGTGGCAAGGGTCAAACTGGAACATATCCATGTGGCACTTCTTCTGTCATCATGAGATCTTTGTCATGGATTGGCAATACATCATCCTGATCTTCTGAGTAATCATTCTGATACAATATCTCTGTTATAGAAACTCTTCACCACGCTTCTACTGTGCATTGGAGGTTCTCCAACAAGTTGTCTTCTTCCATCTACATACAAGGGTCTCTTTCTGGTATGCCTCAAAGCCTTGAGGTTGCTCTTCATACGCTCTTTGTTCAATTGCTCTGGAGAACAGTCAATCATCATAGTCATCTCCCTCCATCTGGGAGAACCTCTAGTTCTAGATCTCGCAATGCTTTCATTCATAAGTCTTCCATACACTGTTCTTCATCACAACTTTCAATTCCTCTGCTTGATTGCTTTTAGTGAGTTCATATCAGGCTGGTAATATTGTGATTCTTGATACAATGACTAGTTGTTCTGGCTTTTCTTTCTTTCTTGGAATCTTCATGTTCTTCCTCATGTTTCTCTTTAGCTCTTGGGTCCATGGAATTTCTTATAGATTCCATGCCCTAGAGATTCCACTCCTTTCTTTCATCATAGGATCACGGATGTGGATGGACAACCAAGGATACTTTAAGGCTGCTCTTCGAAGAAGACTTCTTCTAAGGTCGAACTAAACACGTACTGCCTTTCATGGATGCTACCATGGATATATACTTCATCATCTTCAATGGATCATAGGATTAGCTCCCTCCTAATCCTTGCTTCATGTATGAATGCATGTTTTTATTTTGGAAATATATAATCGGCTCCCTCCATAATCCACGCTTTCGTCTGCATCCTTATTGCCTTCTGCAAGGTATCATAAGTCTTTCTCCAATTTCTTCTTGGTTGCTGACTTCTTCCTGTCTTTTACTTCTTCTCTTTTACTTCAAGATTGATTCTGATTTCAGCTTGTCTTACAGTTGTTACTTATGTAATAACTTCCACATGAATTGTTTGATGTACTTCATCGTTTCATTTGTATTGTTTGACTTGTAGTCATAATGATAGCAATCCTTTTTGTTTCTTCCATATGTATAGTTTTTCCTTGAACGCATTATCTTCTAAGAAGTAGGTATGCAAGATATGTACAGAAAACATGGTATGTACAAGAACTATGAAGAGTATTGTTACCTTGTCTTAGAAGAAGAAGTTTGTTTTATCCTGCTTGGTCTTCTTTGTAGGTTCCTTTTCTTCGGCAACTGATGCTTCGTGTGT
>SNQJ01S0008052.1:0-18281 GCA_010110895.2 Picea sitchensis
GGATATTTCTCATGTTCTTGTGCATGGCTATTCTTCTTATGATCTTGGTTTACTGCAGCTATTTATTATTGTTGCAGTCATTATGTATGGTTCAATTAATGCTAAACAGAAAATGAAATAAACCTCATGCTTGAGCCAAAACTTAACATGGTATTAGAGTAGTACTTGAAGAAGATCATTGCACATCAAAGGAGGCAGTCGTGGAAAATTAAAAGGGTGATAGAACCCTTTCCGTTGATGTAAAGAAGAGGCCCAAACTTTTTGAAGTGAAGTATGAGGCTAGTTGCAAGCCTTCTAGCCTTGGTCGATCCCTGTTGAAGGTCTTAAAAGGAGACTGCAGCCCCTCTAGAGATGCTGCAGCTAGAAGGTGCCAAAAAATAACCTAAAACAATAGACCTACCTGAGGCTTAACCGCAGATTTAAAAACTAAATTACAATCCAAATTCTTGAGGGAGATCTAAGGCAACCCTGAGGTATTTGAAGGAAATTAAGGGCGGAAATTTTAGAACATTAAAGAAATTTCTGAAGCTGATTTGAAGCATGTTCTGAGACAAGTTTAAGGCTTGTTCTGAGGCGAGTTAAGGTTAAATTCAGATTTGTTAAGGTCGAGCTACAAGCCTGATCCATGGCATCATTGAGTGGAGTTTTATGACATTTTTTGAAGCTGATTTAAAAGACAATCTCATGGCAGAGTTTAGGCCTGTCCTAAAACTATTTCTAAAAAATTATAAGGCAGATTTTAAGGTCTTTTTTAAGGCCTATACTACCTACATGTATGACCATACTAAGGAAGGAATTAAGAGACAAATGTCCCGGTGATTGTGACTATAAATGACTATTGTAAACAACAAGGTAAGGCCACAAGTATTGTGGACAACACCATTCAAAGTCTGTGAGAATTTAAAAAAAAAACACAGATTGTAGCCTTGAGAACCATCTCTCTCAAGCACATGACAACTTAAGGTCAAAAGTGATAAAGTCATATATACCAACTTTGTTTCTTGAATACATTCATTCCCAGACTCATCATGTTTGTGACCTAGGTTATGATATGCATGTTATCTATGTTTAAAGTCTATGGAAGCTACAAAAGGAAACTTATCAGTCCTTGATGAGAGTTGACAAACATGCAAAGATCATATGTCAAGTTCCATGCTCATATGGAAACAAGCGTGCTTGAAGGCTAGTGCAGATTGTGAAGGAGTATCATTACTCATCAAAAGATTGCCCAGAACAAGCAAGCAAACTGAAGAACTGACAATGTACACTCCAGGTATGCACTTTTCATATTTGAATTCATTCTTAAATTTGTAAAATGGAAGTGGATCTTGTGCACTTAGTATTTTTTATCATTTTGATAATGAAGGGTATTATCCCTGGTGTGGGAGCCCTCATGACTTGGAATATTATCCCTGGTAGGGAAGTCCATTTTATTTTTTGGTTGGTTGGTATCCTAGTACAGGAGGCCATTTTGGTTGTTATCCCTATTGGAGGCCATCTTGGTTATTATCCTAGCACAGGAGGCCATATTTTCTTATTTAAATTATTGGAGGACCATGATCCCTGGTACAAGAGTCCAAATTTTCTTAGTTGGTTATTATCATAGTACATGAGGCCATTTGATTGTTATCCCTACAGAAGGTCATCTCGGTTATTATCCTGAATGGGAGGCCGATAGAGTTCTAGCAAATTGTGGGGACCTGAGAAGACATGGATGTCTCCAGGTTAGCAACACTGGAAAAGGAAGAAGTATATCCTTCAGACTTCAGAGGAAGTCAAACTATTTGAAGGAAGAGACAATACACCTTCTCACCTTGAGTTTAGTGGAGACAATGTTGATGAGTTGATCCATTTTATCTAAGTTGATTTAGTTGCTCCAGTTGATATCCCAGAGACATTGTAGTAGGCCATAGAAGGCATTCTTGGGCTCAACAAACTCTGCAAGATGCAGAGGGACATGCAACTCCCTTGAGACTACATTCTAAGGAAAAGAAACCAAATAGGTGCAGAGCTATTTTTCAGCCATGAGACACATCATTGATAGCGAGTCTTCTTGTCATGGAGAAACAACAGGCCAACAAGTATGGCAAGATGCCCTGATAGAAGAGTATCATTCCATCATGAAGAATGATGTGTGGGATAGTGTTCTAGAACCAGAGAGTCTATAGTGACTGCCAAGTGGATATATAAGAACAAGCATGAACTCAATGGAAGTGTGAAATTACAAAGAAAGATTTGTAGCCGGAGGATTTTCACAGGTAGAGGAAATTAATTATGAGGAAGAAGTTTACATGGAGCAGCTAGAGGGATTCATGATACATGACCAAGACAAACTCACTGGATAGCAACTAAGCATGTATTGAGAGATGTATCTACAAAGGTGGATATAGCCTGAGATATGCCTCCATTAGCAGACATGATATTACAGGGATATGTTGATGCAGATTGGGCTGAGGAGCATAGTGGACCTAGAAAGAGCACATCAGTTGATGTTTTGCATGGAGTCTGTCATGGTTTCCTAGTGCAGCAGGGAAACCAGGATCTCTATGGTTGAGTACCCTTGAATACATTGCATTTAGTGTGGCAGTCCATGAAGCAGCATTAGCTTCTGTAATATCCTAACAATTTATTTGATCATGAATGGATTTACCAGCTATTCATTGTGATAACCAAATATATGTGAAGCTATCTAAGAATCTTGTGTTTCATGATAGATTGAAACACATTTAGATAAAATATCGTTATATCATAGACACGGTGCATATGAAATTATTATACATGAGCATATTGTAGATATCTTCACCAAATCCTTTACCAAGACAGTTTGGAGTACTTTCGTGAGGAGACTTGGCACAGTGGAGAATACCTCCTAAATGGAGGAGTGTTGATGATTGTAGTGTCATGAGACATCCTTCGGGATACATTCTCCTCTGTGATTGAGTTGATTCGACCTGAGAGGGAGCCCAGTGTTGGTCATACCCACGTGATGGGGTATCGTTCTCCTTAGTGTAAGATTTGAGTTGTCCCCTAATTAGTTTGGGGCATCGTTCTCCCTCCTAGAGAGTTGATTTGTCTCCTAGTGGTTGGGTGTGTCGATGTGATGGGTGCATCGTTATCCTCTTTGTGAGAGTTCAGACGATGTGGTACTCAAGATGATTCTGTTGAGTATGACATCCATGCTTGGCCAGGCACAGGTGGATGTGTCCCTAGTGGCTGAGAACTAGTGGATGTGTGAGATCCTTTCTATATTGTCTAAGAGTAATGTTTACCTATAACCTTAATTATCTTGTAAAGGGTACAAGTCAGACCCCACCATGAAAGACAGTGTATTGTAATTGATAATTACTCTATTTTATTATATTATTAATTTGTATGGAGTTGACCCTATTGTGCCAATAGACACATCATTTGATGTGGTAGGTATTATATAAATAAAGGTGAAACCCCATTAAGGATTACACTTATCGATGTATCATCTCCTTGATTTCATAAGTTGAGGTCTCAAATTATGAGAGTTGCAACACCCTTTGTGTACTAGGTTTGGTGGTGGATGGGGGGATCTTCTCTTGAGTATAGCAAAGGATTGGTGGGTTTTCTTCCATTGTAGAAGGGTTTCCCAGGATATTTCTTGTGTTATTGACCTGTTTGTTCTTCTTCTGATCTTGGTTTACTGTAGCTAGTTATTTTTACTACAATCATTGTATGGTTCAAGTAATGCTAAAAATAAAAATGAAATAAACCTCATTATTGAGCCAAAACTTGTAGTTCCAGAGGTCATAGTTCTGGAGGTGTAGTTCCAAAAGAGTCATGGTTCCTTGGGTCATTCCACATGTCATAGTTCCAGAGGGAGGTGTAGCTCGGAGGAGTCCCCTCCCACAGTTCATAGTTCCAGAGGCAGTTCCAAAAGTTTGTAGTTCCTGAGGTCATAGTTCTTGGGGTCATTCCGCAGGTCATAGTTCAGGGCGTAGTTCCATGGAGTCATAGTTCAGGAGGCGTAGTTCAAAGGTTTGTAGTTCCATGGGTCATGGTTCTTGTAGGGTCATTCCACATATCATAGTTCCATAGAGTAGTAGTTCCATGGGTCATAGTTCGAGAGGTAGTTCTAAAGGAGTCCCTTGCTTCAGGGTCATGTAGTTCAAGGGTCACATAGTTCTAGAGGGTGTAGTTCCATAGGTCCCATGATTCCATAGGTCATAGTTCCAAATTTCATACTTCCAAAGGGCATAGTTCAGGAGGTCATAGTTCTAGAGAGCAAAGTTCCACAGGTCATACTTCCAAAAGTCATAGTTCCAGAGGTCTTAGTTCCATGAGTCATAGTTCCAGAGGTTGTAGTTTTAGAGGGTGTAGTTGCAGAGGGTTTAGTTCCAGTGGTGTAGTTCCATGGGTCATAGATCCATAGTGCATAGTTCCATAATTCCTTGGTTCCTGGTCTGTAGTTCCTGGTCATGAGTTCAAAGGTCATAGTTCCAAGTTCCTTGGTTACCCAGAGATCATGAGTTTAGAGGTGTAGTTCAAAGGTCATGGGTCCTAGAGGGCGTAGTTCCACATGTCAAAGTTCGGAAGGTCATAGTTCAGGAGGGCACAGTGCAAGAGGTCACTGGTTCTAGAGGGCGTAGTTCCATGGAAGCCCATGGTTCCACATGTCACAGTTCCAAAATTCATAGTTCTAGAGGGCATAGGTTGTATTTCCAGAGGTCATAGTTTTATATGTCATAGTTCCAGAGGGATTTTTTTTCCAGAGGGCATAGTTCGAGGTCATAGTTCAGGAGGATATAGTTCCTGGTCATGATTCTAGAGGTCCTTAGTTCCATGGAATTCATAGTTCTAGAGTCATGGTTCTGAGAGGGCACTAGTTCCATAGGTCATAGTTAGGTAGAGTACAGTTCCACCAGGTCATAATTCCAAGAGGTCATAGTTCCATGGAGGTCATAAGTTCTATAGGCGTGTAGTTTCACAGTCAAGGTTTGAAGGTCAAATTTCCATGAGGTGTATAAGAGGAGGTCATAGTTCTAGAGGGCGTAGTTCTGAGGTCATAGTTCCAGAGATCACAGTTCCATGGGTCATGGTTCTAGGGTCATAGTTCAAAGAGTAGTTCAGGGAGGTCATAATTGTAGAAGTCATATTTATGGAAGCGTGGTTCCAAAGTCCAAAGTTCCAGAGGTCATAGTTCCATAGGGCGTAGTTCAAGAGTAATATCTCTAGGGGGCATAGTTCCCACAGGTCATAGTTTCAGAGGTCTAAATACCACAAGTCCCTTGGTACCAAAGGTCAGCCAGTTCGGGCGTGGTTCGAGGAGGTCACATGGTTCTGAGGTCATAGTTCAGAGGTTATTTCAGAGGTCATGGTTCCAGAACCATGGTTCCAGAGGTCATGGTTCAGAGGTCATGGTTCCATGGGGCGTGGTTCTGGGAGTCATAGTTCCATGAGGTGTAGTTACATGGAGTCATAGTTCCTGAGGTCATATTTCCACAAGTCATAGTTCCCAGGTCCTTAGTTCTAGAGTAGTTCAGGAGGTCATAGTTCCATGGGTCATAGTTTTGGAGGGTGTAGTTCCCACAGGTCAAAGTTCCAGAATTCATAGTTCCAAGGAATATTTCTAGGGTCGTAGTTCCATGGGGCATAGTTCGGAAGGTCCGCAGTTCCATGAGTCACTTAGTTCAAAGGTCATGAAGTTCTAGATGGAATAGTTCGAGGAGAGTCATAGTTCTAGAGTTCATAGTTCAAGGAGTCATAGTTCAGAGGGGTGTAGTTCCATGGAGTCCACAGTTTTATAAGTCATGGTTCCAAAGGTCATAGTTCCATAGGGCGTAGTTCTAGAGTCATAGTTCTAGAGGACATAGCTCCAAAGGTCTGATTTCCCGCCATAGCTCTAGAGGTCACAGTTTCACAGGTCATAGTTCCACAAGTAGTTCTAGAGGGCGTATCTCTAGAGGTCACAATTTCATAGGTCATAGTTCCATGGGTCATAGTTCTAGAGGTCATAGTTCCAAAGGGTATAGTTCCCTCAACTCACAGGGAGACTTCTAGGTAACAAAGGGGGGGTATAATCAGGTCTAAAAAGTGCATGAACAACGGGCATTTCCTTACATACAAGGACCAAACCCAAAGGCCCCTTGTCCTCCTAAGCGACTCTTTAATTTCTCCACAACTTGGGGCTTCATCCCGGTGAATCCAACAACCATGGATGGTCGGGAATTGTCCTAGTTCACTTCATTTACAACTACAAAAAATGGCATCAATCAAAGAGTCTTTGCGATGGCACAAATTCCAAGGAAAATGATGATGTTGCATACTATTTTTTGTCATTTTATGAAAATGACCCTTTTGTAATAGTATGGTCCCGAAGGATTTACTTTGGCTTGTAAAATATTGTAATTAAAGGGTCAAATCAAATTTGATTTGATTCCCTTTGGATAAGATCTCTTTTGGATAAGTTTATTTTTTGATAATAAAAAAAAAAACACACTTTAAGGGTTAGTCCACTTGTCACTTTTGGAAAATTGACAAGTGTCTTGTGACCTAACCCTAAGCCTTCACCTCTTCTTTATAAATAAGAGGGATGGCATTGTACAATTGGGGAATGAATATAGTACCAAAGCTCTGCTGAAATTTTCTAAAAGCTCTTTGTGTGTGTGATACTTGTTAAATTTTGGTTGTTGGGCATGTCACTTGTTGTTTAAAGGTTGAGGGGTAGTAGTAAGTACTTGTTATGTCAGCTATCTCTAGGAGGGATTGGTTAGCTAGGTGTTTTTTCTTGCTTCATTGGGTTTAAATTACTTGATTTCATTTACTAATAGCCTTGTTTAACTTGTTTGACGTGTTGTAGTGTATATTTCCTGAAGTATTTAGCTATTTTCAGCCTCAGTTAGTGGCCAGGAGTCCTAGGGCCCCTTAGGACAACCCTTAAATAATCCCCTTAGCTGGTTGTTTATACTTTCTTGCTTCTTTATTTTTCATGTAAATTTCTGTTATGATTTTCTGCTATTAACCTTATTGTCCCAAACAGGAAAATTGACCATTTTGGTCCATTTCTCCCCCTGAGACAACCATCTTAGTTGGTTGTTATCTAACTTTTATGTGTAAATTTATGTTTCATTTTTTTCATATAAAATCACTAAAAGTTTGTTGTTTGCCAGCAAGGATACAATTCGATCACCTATTATTCTTCTCTTAAGCGGTTGGGGACCATCTAAAGACCTGTTTGAGGCAAAGGGGCCATCAGGAAAACAGAGAAAAAACATCCGATATGATCGGCAAATCCACCCATTCATACTCATTTTCAGCTTGAATTCACATGCACTCATTCTAAAAAAAATTGCACATGTACCCATGTCAATATGCTTTGCTCATGTAGATAGGTTGACCAATTTTCTCACAAATTTTTGTTTATAAAATCCTATTTTTCCCTTCATAAATAATCATCATTGTTTTGAATTTCATTAAGTAAACTTCCAATCCCCATACAAAGAATTTGTTGGGGATTTCATGCATATGGTGTCTTTCCTGCTTGCAAAGAGCCTCAACCCATTCCCTTGGGTTGAATGGCATAATTGTTTACCTGTAAATAGTTGATATTGTCTTTCTTCATTGCATATTTTCTCGTATACTAATCTACATGTGTTTTCCCACCCCTAAAGGGGCCACGCAAAATGATCAAGCTAAAACATTTAGAAAACCACAAAAAAAACATGAAAACAAAGCAGGGGTCCACCCCATACACATTCAAAACAAAACCTATATTATTTAGCTATATGCGTACACATATTATTTAGCCGTGACGTATATGTCACATATTTATTTACTTATTTTTGTATAAAGCTTTAGATAGATTTCAATTTATTGATCAGGAGGCACGCTTTTGAAAGCGAGACGTGACATCACCACGTGGATGGCCTGGCCCTTTATTTCAAGCAATTTCAATTTCATAGAATACTAAATATCAAATCTAGGGAGTCTTCATCAGAAGCCCCTCATAAGTTATCTAGTTAGTATAATTTGAGTGGTCTTCCCTTAGTACCACATAGTCAATGAGTTGAATAAATCAACTTGGTTGGGATACTACACTGCTTGGGTAAGCTCAGCTAAACTCCCCATATGGGGGTCTTGGGCCTCTTCCTTTTCACAACTATCCTTCTTCCATCCAAGTGGCTTTAAGATCCCAAAAGTGCGAGTGACAAGAAGTCACTAATCCCTGCTTCTCTGAACCGCATGTGGCACTCTTCAACCTAACCATCGCGATCTACTAAGACTACTCTTCTTATAATGGTTTCCACAGTTCCGTGATAATAGGTGTTTTCCTGATCGGGATAACCTTTAAAACGGTGTGGTGGCCAATGCATGTGTTAATAACTGAAAATTCACCAATAAAATACATTTAAAAGTCAAAACCTTTTGTTAGTCCACCCTTCATCGACGAATAGAAATTGCACCAATAAATACCCCCCTGAACATAGTTATAATAGTTTGTAAAAAGGTTGTCCATCTTGATTTACAACCCCCCTTTTTTATTTAACTATTTTCCGGGATCACCTCCTGGGTCACCCTGAGGAGTACCAAGCCATTTTGGGCTTGTTTCCCTACCTTAAAGGCCTTGAACAACTTGTTGTTTGCAATTTATAGCTAACTGAAAAAACTTGGTTGTGGCTTTTAAAATATTTTTTCACCCTTATTTTTCACTTTATCACTTGAGGCATCCACTGGTCTATTGTCCAGGACCCTGGTTTACCCCAAGAACCCATTTTAGGCCATTTTCCAAGGCTTTAAGGGAGCGAACAACTAGTTTTTCGCTTTGTGTAGTTAGTTTTCCTAAAAATCAAAGAACTTATTTTCATCCCATTGTCCATAATTTTCACCCCCTAGGTCATTTTGGCCATCCAGGAAGTTTAGGGAGGACAACACCCAGGGTGGGTGGTCCTAAGAAAGACTTGTCGTAAGTATTTCACCTCTCATTTTTCCCCTTCTTTACCGCCTCGGGTGAAGGACCATCTAAGGTGTAGGTAGTCTCTATCTCATGTTGAGCTATCAAAGAGGATGTAACTGGCTTCACATCCGGATAGGTTAGATCAGTACCAACAGACGGATTTTACTTATAACATTTAGTATTCAAATTTATGCACGTACTATGATTTATTTTTATTTTTAGATATTTTGTGGTTATTGGGAGTTACAACCCATTCATACAACTCTTTTCAAATTTCGGATGAGAGCTAGCTCTTAGCCCTTGACAAGTAGTTTACATGTTTTAATTTTATGTTTATCTATTTTGTGGTTATTAGGAGTTACAACCCATTCACACAATTATTTTCAAATTTGGGATGAGAGCTAGCTCTTAGCCTTTGAGAAGTTTACAAAGTTAATAAATTTATTGTTTGAGAAGGCATAGAAATATATATGCACTATTTATCTATCATAATTTAATGAGGATGAAGGTGAATGCCATCTAAAAAAATGTGAAGTTGCACAAAATTGTTGTGCATCAATTATAGATTTGTGTTCTTGCATATATGATGGTGTTGTATTGGTGGGTCAATATTCCATGGACCATATGATAAAGTTCCATGTCACCCCATAGACCTTTGACTTGCAACACTCATAGGGAAACCACCACATGTAAGCATGATCGTACAATGGGTGTAGTAGAAATTATGAAACTTTAATGCATTCAATGATAGTTATCCTCACAATGTAATGGGGTTGGGGATAGTTACTATTGAACATAGTGTGATGTTGCATGATTTCTTATACATTTGTCATATGATGACCCTCTCACGTGGCAGTCTCTCCACGAGCGTTGCAAGTCAAAGTTCTATGAGCTGACATGAAACCCTATCATATAATTTTTGTAGCATTGACTTGACATCATCATAACATCATACATCTACAAACACAAATCATTACATTGTAGGATTAAAATTCAAAAAAAATCACATTGTGTTGTGTTCGATGATCTTTATATCAACTCAATTAGTAACACCATAACTAGTGGAGCATATTGGGTTGTTTAAGTATCTTTAACAATTTTATGAACTTTGTACAATGCATTTGGTGGAGGGAGCCCATCCCTAACTAAATGCGTTGTGAGCTTGTATGAAAATATATGAAGTGGAATAATTAGAATAAAGAACACTTTTAACCCTTAATATAGGTCATTTATGAGTTATGATAAATGTTGAAATGTGTAGTGAGGCTTGCATGAAAAGAGATGAAGTGGAATAATTAGAATAAAGAGCACGTTCAACCCTTAAGGTAATGTTATGATAAATTTTAAGCAAAAAATGTCATCGAACAATTGGCAAAAATTGTCAAATCCACGAATGTTTATCCTCCATAAACAATAGAGGATGGTGTTGTTACACACTTTCACTAGATAAAAAAAAAAAGGTCACATGACTTTCTAAACATGTACCACTGAAAATTAATAAAACCAAGATACATGATGGTTTTAATTTTGGTACCGATCATTATTTCATGCCCAAAGAAAATCCTACTAGAATATTGGATGTAATTAGAGTAGTTCATCATTACTACTTCATGCCCAAAGAAAAACCTACTAGAATATTGGATGTAATTAGAGTAGGTCACCAATACTACATTTATACGCACAGTTTTTCTTATAATAAATTGTACACACGAATGCTATAAATAATCAAGGTTTTATCTCCAATTTGTATCGAGTATTATGCTCATCAAAGTTTTAAACTATTTATTCTAATTCCCTTCAATAGGATTTGTTGTTGTTCGAAGGTTCTACTGCGTTTCAAACTTGTTTTATAAACTTTTAAATATTTGACACATCTCAAGATTTCTATATGCATTCCCTATCACCATTATGGTCGCATTTCCAATGACACCAAAAAGTGATTTAAAATTTTCATGCAAATGATAATTATTTAGTGTGTATGTGTGTTGAAGACGAAGGAGGATGATAAATATGGAGGGCATCTTGGTTTTTTTTTTGTCGATTCTTTTTATAGAAATCTATGTCTAACCTATATCATAAATGAGCGTAGACTCCATAGAACGAAATAATAATTTGTATATATGTCACCATTATATTCAATAGAAAAGGATGTCCAATATATATAACAATGGAAAGAGGCACAACATTAGCAAAGGGTAGTTGTCACAACTGGGTAGATAATAATCCATGCATATTACAACTAACACTAGTTGATTGCATTGGAAAAGAACACTAACACCCCCTGGAGAAAAAGCTGGGGAGTAAAAAAATAATATAAAAATGGGTCCCATCAATTAATATTTCTATGGTATCAAAGTACAAATTCTTATAAACAGAGAAAAAGAAAAAAGAAAAAAACTATAGGAAAAAACCCTTGTATAAAAGAAAGAAAAATTTGAAAAAAACATCGAAGTTGAAATTGTATATTTCACAATGATGCATTGAATGAAAAGAGAATGAGACCTATAGACGCTGAAAGATCCAATCAATAAGTATGAGCAAAACTCTAAAGATGAGATCCAAGTAACCTTAATGATCTTGGTTGACTTCTTAAGTAGAAGAGGTTTAGTTGCAAAGGTACGAGAATGGAAAACACTAACAACCACCACATAAATGCATCAAAAAAATAGGTGTAGGTGATGAACCAAAATAAATGCTTCAAACAGAAGCAACCACCATCAACTATCAAACAATAAATGAGGCTTACAAACACTAAAAGGTCCAAATAGACAGTATAACCAAAACTCTAAAGAGGGCTAGGGAACCCTAAGCTATCAATGTCATCAAAGATCCATGTAGAAATCCAAACAACGCATTTCAAACTTCTCTAACAGAGAGATCGATCATATTAAATAGGTCCCGACTCAAAAATCCTAATTAGGTACTCATGTATAATCAACAAAAACATTATAAAATGAGTGTCCTTATGGACACCAATCCATCTCATATAGTGCATGGGTCACTAGCTACTACAACCACCAAGTCAAAATAGGAATCAATGATCAATACAAGGTTCACTCTTAAAAAATAATTGATGTACAACTAAACAATGAAACATAAAAAATCACCATCCCCCACAATGTTCAACTAGGTGGCCATCAATGATGGCAACGAATGCCATATATGATGTAAAATTATTGAGGTACTAGTTGAACATCGACAATGACAATGTTGAACAACCATGCAAGAAAAACTACAAAGTGTCTAGCTTCAAGGCTTGCAAAAAAAAATGGTCATAGAGGTAAATACATGGTGACACTCTAAGAATATTTACACAAGTGGCCCAAAATCCACTACTTAAGGTGCAAAAAAGAGGTGCTAGAAATAAAGTCCATCATGGAAAAAAAAACCTCATTATGGGTTCCAAAAGACAAGGATATGGTAGCTACCCATGTACAAGTGAGGAATCATTTCTCTTAATTCATCCATCCTGTGAGAAAAATAAAGAATCACGAAAAGGAATGAAATGTGGTGTGCAACCAAATGTTGGAAAGACAACAAAATTATTTTCGCAATGCCTTAAACATGACAAAAAATGAAGGCTTCATTGAAGAGTTATTGAAAAAATGTTGTTGATAACCTCCAAAATATAATAAGTTGTCAAATAAATATTCCATGAACCTCCAAAATACAAACCGGAGCAATAGGTCCCATGCATTTTTTCTTTAGCAGAAGTGCAAGGTGATGGTAAGTGTCCATTAGAATATAGAACACTCTTCCAATCTTGCAAAGTCTGAATGATAGAGTCATAAACTAGTTTGACCTTATCAAATCGATGAGATTTGAGAGAAGCAATGTAGGATGACTTGAAAGTCATAATAAAAGGAGCCTCGATGTTTGATTATAGGTGAAAAAAAGTCTCTAAGGAATCCTTTCTTGTGTCCCAATCATTGTTATGTAGTGTCTCTTGCATTCATGGAATGAGATCACTCAATGCATTTTGCATCGACCCCCCTCCCACATCCACTATGCTTCCAAAAATAGAGAACAACGTTAATTTCCCCATGAAATTTTGATTGCGCGGAAGCTCCACAATCCTCAACAAAAGCCTCCAAAGAATCCATATGAACTGAGGATCTACAACATTGTCAATGGCTCTCCAGAGGTACAATGCAGAGCCCACCTACAAATAACAATTATTCTCTCCCATAGCATCCATGAAAGGATTCACGAATGTGGAAATTGATGAATTCAAGCTTGCAAACCTCGACGCCATGACACCAATTGCTAACAACTAAGAGTGCTCGTCCACACACATGGATCTTTACTCCCAATTGATGTGTGCTTGATCTTCAATGAGCCCATGGTCAATGATATGGCCTACAAATCTTTAACATGTACATGTTCTAGATCTAAGAGGGGGTAGTGATTTAGAACAGAGGGGGGTGTATAATGTGACTAAAGAAAAAATCCACAAACCACTGTGCACTAGCAAAGATTCAAGGTGCACATAAACTGTGGAAGCATAACCATGGATATTAATAGGATTCCTACTTCACATGGACTAGCAAAGCAACAGGTCAACAATGTTGGATCTTAGGTGTTGATTTTCCTGGAAACCCAGCACACAACTAATAATCCGAATAAAATCTCTTTATTAATTATTAGCATAGCTAGTTTATGAATGAAACATTAGTGGAAGCATTAAAAACATAAACCAATCAAAAATTGCACAATAGATTTCGGGAAACAACCCTTGGAAAAACCATTGCGGGAAAACCAGATTTGTGATGATTTTATTGCTATAAAATCAAGGCTCCCTTTTTGGGATAATGGCCCTTAAGAGGATTAAAATGTAGTGATAGCCTAGCCCACCTGGCTGCTATCTCCCTCATTGCCTCTTTGAACCTTTCCTCAATCCTTCCCACTCACACATGGATGAACTCTCTTCACCCACTCAATGGGATCTCCTCACTCTCTAATCAGTGTGTCTCTTACACCCCCACACTCTTTGTGAGTCTCTCACATTGTGTATGTGACTCTCTCACCTCCTCAGACAATGTGTCTCATCCTCTCACCTAGGATTCCTTTTATTACATTGAGTTAACCCTAAATAAAAAAACCTAGATCTCCTAAAGTGATTAATGGTTGAGATCTAATCTCACGTTCACTTTAGATCTAACAGTTAGGAATTAATAAACTCACTTAAGTTACTAATGCCAACAAACTTAGGCATTTAAATTAATTAATCTCACATTAATATAAAAGGTCATTCCATTTATTAATCACTAATAAAGTGAATCTCCTAAGGTTTCCTAAGAGGTTAAAGGACAACTTCCACATTCTAGACACGGAGCCTATGAGGAAGTACCTGTCCGATGTTAATACAACAACACTCCCTCTTAGCGAGGAAGGTACTTCCACCACCCAGAGGTGGTTCTATCTTTTCTATCATGTTTTCTACCATGGCTACTCTCTAATCCACCTGATTATTTATTCCCTCTGACAAAAAAGATATCCCTTCCATCTCGCTTGGACCTGTATTTGAAGACTTTTTACTAGCTTCCCAGACAACTTCTTGCTACCCAGACCCCTGCCCAAGGATTACCGGGACTGCCTGAAGCCTTACTTTGCTTCCCATGTCCTTTTCTAGGCTTCCCAAGTCCTCGTTGCATACTTCTTGTCTATCTCAGCCTGTTGACGAGGCTTCCTAGATTTTCTTCCCGATAGTCCACAACCTCCTTTTACCTCTGGTGGTTGTCTTACTTTTTGTAGCACCTGCACTCAGCCCTCCAACTGTCCTATCATCTTCCTCTCAAAAAATTTCTCCCAGTACCCAGTTTGTTGACCATTGTTTTCTCCTAGTGGTCACCTCCATCCATCGTTGTACGTTATCCAAACAAAACTCCTATCTGTCGGTTGTTCTCCCAACGAATCCTCACAGCAATGTGAGGCCTCCTTTGCCACATGGCCCAAATGTTGTCTTTCTCTACTAGAAATTTCACCCAGCAGCTACAACAACCCACGCACCGATCAACTTGTGATTCTATATTGAATCAATTGCCTCTTACCTCACGCTTAGCTTCTAGTGGCTCTCCCATCTGCTCGACCCATGAACGGTTCTACATCAATCTAATCCACATCCTCAACATCAATGAATGTATCTTCCTTGGCGAATGCCCACTATGGTGTCTGGCTGCTACGCTCAGCCATCATGAATCTCATGTGGTCCTTCTCCTATTCACATCTGGATCCACCCTCTATCGTAAATCCTCATTATTACATGCACAGACCTATGGTCACCTATGAGGATAACTATTTCCATCATTTGGCTACTAATTCTCTTTATCAGCGACTGTAGATCTACAAGATGGTTTATCCTTAACAACTTGACCACCGTTGCTCCTGCCGCTTTTGTTTCATGTGCATTGTTTCTTCTCCATGCGAATATCTTTACTCTTTAACTATCTTCTTATCCAGTTTCTCCACATCCACAGATTTGGTGGCTACACCCAGCTCTTTCAACTAGATTTCTCACCACCCACACAAATCATCACTTTGCAGTTTCTCCAGCACACCTGCATCCTCACATATATTTCAACCTAGTCATTCGTCGACTGATTTGTACGACTTACAGATCGTACGACAACGTCCACACACAAATGCACAAACTTCTTCTCCCTTTTTTTTTAATTTATTTTAATTAACCCATAACCTGCAGATCTATAAATTTCTCGCATATCTATAACTTTCTGCAAATATTGATCTTGTACAAAACTCGACTTCCGTCAGAACCTAGGCTCTGATACCATGTTTATTTTCATGCAAACCCATCGCACGACTAATAATCCAAATAAAATCTCTTTATTAATTATTAGCACAACTAGGTTATCAATGAAACATTAGTGGAAACATTAAAAACATAAACCAATCACACATTGCACAATAGATTTTGGGTAAACAACCCCAAGAAAAACCCTTGCGGGAATATCAGATCTATGATGATTTTATTTCTATAAAATCATGGCTCCCTTCTTGGGATAATGGCCCTTCATAGGATTACAATGCAGTGATATCCTATCCCACCCGACTTCTATATGCCCCGCTACCTCTTTGAACCTTTCCTCAGCCCTACCCACTCACACTTGGATGAAGTCTCTTCACCCACTCAATGAGATCTCCTCACTCTCTACTTAGTGTGTCTCGCACACCCTCAAACTCTCTTTGAATATCTCACATTGTGTATGTAACTCTCTCACCTCCTCATACAATGTATCTCATCCTCTCACCTAGGCTTCATTTTATTACATTGAGTTAACCCTAAATCCAAAACCCTAGATCTCCTAAAGTGATCAACAACTCAAATCTAATCTCACATTCACTTTATATCCAATGGTTAGGACTTAATCAAATCACTTAAGTTACTAATGCCAACAAACTAAGGCATTTAAATTAATTAATCTCACATTAATCTAAAAGGTCATTCACTTTATTAATCACTAATAAAGTGAATCTCCTAAGGACTTCTGAGAGGTTACAAGGATAACTTCCACATGCTAGACACCGAGCATGTGTGGAAGTATCTATCTGATGCTAATACATCAACATAATGCACAAAATCTGCAGATATGAAGAAAAGAAATATGATCTCCAATGATAAAAAAAAGCAATGGATCAAATGGAAGCTTAATATGCTCCCACGCAAGAAAGAAGGGTAGGAAGTGACCACTCTTATACTATGTAGAAATATATTTGCAAGCAAGCAAGGCAGGAAGTGACCACTCTCATACCATGTATAAATCTATGTCTAACCCAAATTGTAAATGAGCCTAGACTCTATAGATAAAAACAACAATCTACATATCTATTATTGTTATCCTCAATAGAAGAGGATGCCTCCTATCTATAACAATGGGAAGAGGCCCAACATTAGCAATGGGTAGTTGTCATAGTTTGGTAGATAAGAATGCCTACATAATATTACAACTAACACTAATTGGCTACATTGGAAAATAACAATAACACTTCTAAAGATAAGAATAGGTGTTTCAATCCTTTGGATCAATGTTGACCCCTCTTCCAAGAGATTGGACCTTTTATGGTGGTTAGGAGTCATCTTGGAAGGATAGATTTGGTGCTTAATTAGTAGAATGAAGCCCTCAATGAGGAGCATGGTTTCATTTATTGGCTCCTCATGGTTCAAGGATGCGGAGGGAAAGGTGAGCATCTCTCTTATGCACAGTGAATATTTGTATTTCTTGTTTCAAAATTCTTTAGACAAATGCATGATCATTCAAGGAGATCGATGGTTTTTCCAATAATTTGGGTTGGTTATTTTTCCATGAACTGATTCCCTAAACTCTAAATTGACTTGGAAATATCAACTCCACATATGGGTATGTCTTCCAAGTGTTCCTATCCATTGACTTGGAAATATCAACTCTACTTATGGGTATGTCTTCCAAGTATTTCTCTCATGGGTATGTCTTCCAAACTTATGGGTATGTCTTCCAAGTATTTCTCTCATGGGTATGTCTTCCAAGTCTCTCTCCATTAAGTATTTCTCTCATGGGTATGTCTTCCAAGTCTCTCTCCATTGACCTGGAAATAACTATGCTTATAGTTATGTCTTCCAAGTCTTTCTCTCCATTTATTAGATCATAGAATTTTAAAATCTATTTGGGATAAGCTTGATTTTTTTCAATATCAAAAAGGAATCTTAGCATGACCTAAGAGTTAAGAGTGTGCCTAGTATATTTTTTTGATGTCTACACATGGAAACTTCTAGTGGAATAAATTATCCTAGATTGTATCCGCAATACATAGATTTATATACTTTATTATGATAAATTTACCTTCATATTTCAATTTTGTATCAAGCACGGAAACATTCTTTGTGATTACCCTCTTATGAAAGTTACATATAAGAAATAAAAGAAGGTCAAAGAACCTTGTAAATCCGAGGATAGGGTGGTTTAAAGAACCTTGTAAATCCGAGGATATGGTGGTTTAGTGTCTACTGCAAGGTGTGTAGGGATTGAAGAGCACTTTTTCACCAAGGGATGATAAGGGTTAGCCTAAGGAAAACAGGGATTGAAGAGCACTTTTTCACCAAGGGATGATAAGGGTTAGCCTAAGGAAAACAGATCAAATCCTTTGTCTATGGATTCAATAGGTATGTAAATGGATGAATCTATAGAAATATTATAGGAGGTAAAATATTTTTCAGCTTCATAGTGTTGGAGATTTCATCTAGTGATGTTAGGGATTGTGATTCTCAAAAAATTGAATTTTGATGTGAGCTGAGCTTTCACAAAGAATCGTAGATGTGAATTATTTTGAAGTAGTAGATCATCACGGTTATGATATCATATTTCCAAAT
>SNQJ01S0008052.1:18291-29216 GCA_010110895.2 Picea sitchensis
TAAATCTATGTCTAACCCAAATTGTAAATGAGCCTAGACTCTATAGATAAAAACAACAATCTACATATCTATTATTGTTATCCTCAATAGAAGAGGATGCCTCCTATCTATAACAATGGGAAGAGGCCCAACATTAGCAATGGGTAGTTGTCATAGTTTGGTAGATAAGAATGCCTACATAATATTACAACTAACACTAATTGGCTACATTGGAAAATAACAATAACACTTCTAAAGATAAGAATAGGTGTTTCAATCCTTTGGATCAATGTTGACCCCTCTTCCAAGAGATTGGACCTTTTATGGTGGTTAGGAGTCATCTTGGAAGGATAGATTTGGTGCTTAATTAGTAGAATGAAGCCCTCAATGAGGAGCATGGTTTCATTTATTGGCTCCTCATGGTTCAAGGATGCGGAGGGAAAGGTGAGCATCTCTCTTATGCACAGTGAATATTTGTATTTCTTGTTTCAAAATTCTTTAGACAAATGCATGATCATTCAAGGAGATCGATGGTTTTTCCAATAATTTGGGTTGGTTATTTTTCCATGAACTGATTCCCTAAACTCTAAATTGACTTGGAAATATCAACTCCACATATGGGTATGTCTTCCAAGTGTTCCTATCCATTGACTTGGAAATATCAACTCTACTTATGGGTATGTCTTCCAAGTATTTCTCTCATGGGTATGTCTTCCAAACTTATGGGTATGTCTTCCAAGTATTTCTCTCATGGGTATGTCTTCCAAGTCTCTCTCCATTAAGTATTTCTCTCATGGGTATGTCTTCCAAGTCTCTCTCCATTGACCTGGAAATAACTATGCTTATAGTTATGTCTTCCAAGTCTTTCTCTCCATTTATTAGATCATAGAATTTTAAAATCTATTTGGGATAAGCTTGATTTTTTTCAATATCAAAAAGGAATCTTAGCATGACCTAAGAGTTAAGAGTGTGCCTAGTATATTTTTTTGATGTCTACACATGGAAACTTCTAGTGGAATAAATTATCCTAGATTGTATCCGCAATACATAGATTTATATACTTTATTATGATAAATTTACCTTCATATTTCAATTTTGTATCAAGCACGGAAACATTCTTTGTGATTACCCTCTTATGAAAGTTACATATAAGAAATAAAAGAAGGTCAAAGAACCTTGTAAATCCGAGGATAGGGTGGTTTAAAGAACCTTGTAAATCCGAGGATATGGTGGTTTAGTGTCTACTGCAAGGTGTGTAGGGATTGAAGAGCACTTTTTCACCAAGGGATGATAAGGGTTAGCCTAAGGAAAACAGGGATTGAAGAGCACTTTTTCACCAAGGGATGATAAGGGTTAGCCTAAGGAAAACAGATCAAATCCTTTGTCTATGGATTCAATAGGTATGTAAATGGATGAATCTATAGAAATATTATAGGAGGTAAAATATTTTTCAGCTTCATAGTGTTGGAGATTTCATCTAGTGATGTTAGGGATTGTGATTCTCAAAAAATTGAATTTTGATGTGAGCTGAGCTTTCACAAAGAATCGTAGATGTGAATTATTTTGAAGTAGTAGATCATCACGGTTATGATATCATATTTCCAAATCTCTTCATTGTAGGGTTCAATATGGATCCCTAGTTGGTTCATGGGTGATTTGTCTCCAAATTTAATCGTCCATGGGTGATATTCAATGGATTTTTATTCGATATGGGCATCGACGTCCTCTTCTCTTCTAGGTTTGGTTTTTACTTCTTTGGGCTTTTATGACGTTTCTCAACATTTCACATTTTAGGTGTAAATGTAAGTGTTTTTCTTATTTTTCTTTGTCCTCGTCTATGTCTACAGATAGGTAATAATGGAATATTAATTCTTGTGGCCTAGTGTTTTCATTTTCATGATGGGTGGATGTTTACAACCATCTTGATTGGATTGGTTCTCAAGATTCTATGGAGGATTGATATTATTTTCCTTGTATAAGACACTCTTTTGAGACTTGTACTCAAATTCTATGGAGGATTGATATTATTTTCCTTATATATGACACTCTTTCGAGACTTGTAGATTGCTATAAAGTTGGGAGCTTTTTCTTCTCAACATGTTATATCACTCTAATACTTATACTTTAGAGCCAAGAATTTATATGTTTAATGGTTTTGATGGGCTCTTGGGCCATGATCATGTAAAAGACATCAATATAATGATGATGTGTTATTGTATTGATCAAAGTTTAACTATACAAGGTTTTTAACATATTCTAAAGGGTTGTGTAATTTTGGTGAAAACATTCCAAGATTTAGGGGATATCTACTCTAGATGTATTTTGTTATGATGCAAGAATTCACTGTAATACTTTATATTCTAGATGTATTTTGTTATGATGCAAGAACTCACTCTATATTCTAAAGGGTTTTAACATATTCTAAACGGTTGTGTAATTTTGGTGGAAAATTTCCAAGATTTAGGGGATATCTACTCTAGATGTATTTTGTTATGATGCAAGAAATCAATGTAATACTTTATATTCTAGATGTATTTTGTTATGATGCAAGAACTCACTTTATATTTTAAAGGGTTTTTAACATATTCTAAACGGTTGTGTAATTTTGGTGGAAAAGTTCCAGATTTAGGGGATATCTACTCTATATGTATTTTGTTATGATGCAAGAACTCAATGTAATACTCTAGAGCCAAGAATTTATATGTTTAATGGTTTTGATGGGATCTTAGGCCATGATCATGTAGAAGACATCCATATAATGATGTGCTATTGTATTGATAAAAGTTTAACTATACAAGGTTTTTAACATAAAATTCCAAGATTTAGGGGATATCTACTCTATGTATTTTGTTATGATGCAAGAAATTTGTGTATTATCTTTTTAATCAACATGTAAGTTCAATAATTTTGGTTTACATGGGCACAGGCCTTGACCTAGTCAGAGGAAGAGGAGTTGGATTAAAGAAAGAAAAAGGCCTTGACCTAGTCAGAGGAAGAGGAGTTGGATTAAAGAAAGAAAAAGGCCTTGACTTAGTCGGAGGAAGAGGAGAGGAAGAGGACTTGGATTAAAGAAAGAAAAAGTGAGGTAGGTCTTCTTAAACATTATTGAGCCACTCAACTATTGGAAGAGAAGTGTTGGAGGGTTAATTAAGTAAATAAGTATGTACTTATGCAGGATGGGATATGGATGAGTCATCAATAAGATTATTTTCATCAACATTTGTTTGTCTAGTCAGTCCAGTCACTGTAAAAGGATTGTTTGAAGAAACACTCATAGGATTAAGAGGAGGATTAACATTATAATGTGAAGGAGAGAAATTCTTTGAAACATGTTGAGAATCACTTTATGCATTATCTTTTTAATTAACATGTAACTTTCAATAATTTTGTATGCCTGTACACATAATAAATCCAAAGTTAAGATGGATAAATCAGATATCATTTTCTTGTTTCTTTTTGTTCTCTCCCCTAGGAACTAACTATAATGTTCATATTTTGTTCACTATCTATATAAAAGGATATGGAAAATGGAAAATCTATATAGAAGAATATGGAAAATATAGGTACATACCAAGAGTGTAATGTCTAGTGAGAATTCATTTTCCAAGTAATTGAAAGGGGTACCATTCATATTATTGTAGTCATATATATCATCGAAACTAGAAATTACACTATACACATATACTTGTGTATACTAGTGGACAAACACGCATTATTGAAGATTGAAAAATGATTTTAATATTGAAAATGAGTTATTTTCCCAGGTTTAAGGATACATAGAAATAAATTATAACATGCTATAGAATGTAGGTAGTCTTAACATTTCGATGTCATAACTTGGCTTGTAGTAGGCCTCGACAATTTCCTTGATCACAAGTAATAATATTAATCTTGTCCAAGTCCTCTTTTCCTATGGTGATATTGTATTGCGATGTCATATATGGCCATGGCGTTGTTGTTGCTTCATGACAAGAATAATTGTGTATTGCTCACCATAAGTTCACAAATTGTTAACCAATGCTTGCATTCCATGCATCTTAGCATTCAAATTACTTATTGTTTAATGCTTTCATAGTAAATATTATAACCTTTATGTGATGTCATATGCACGCATCTTTGAGTTATTTACTTGATCACGGTCTCTATAAACCATCTTACTTAATACACGGGCCTTTCTTGGATGCATGAGTAGGGGGTAATTTGTATTAAATAGGATAAATTTGTAAGTAATACATGATAACTTAGGAATGATGAGTGTCAAATATATAGAAGCTGCATTTTCTATATCATATATGTAGAGAGGGAAAAGGGATAAATGTCATCAGGTGTGAGTTCCAGAGTTCCAGTTGGACCCAATAAGTGAGGACAAGTTCTGGTTGGGCCCAATAAGTGAGGAAAATGGTAGGTGATGTACATTAACCTCTTCCATGTGGATAAATGTTAGGGAATTTGTATCATTATATTTCATGTGGAATGTTGGCATTATAACACGTGGTGCTTGCAAGATAGAGCCAACTAGAATCATTTGAAATGCATATGGTTACAATCCTCCTCAAAGGAAAGGTGGAGTTGTCAACTACACTCAAATATTTGAGGATTGGGATCGTTGGGAAAAGCTATGAACTTGTTCTTACCTATGAGATTGATGGCAACCATTCGTACCAAAATTGATAGGAGGTAATACAACCCTAGAAGCATATTGGGTAATAATGTCGACACTCCACATGAATTCACATGAATTAACATTATAGGTGTTTTTAAACATTATTACATGTAGAAGTGGTTGACATATACCACCCTATCATCATCTACCATTAGTGTGCCATAGCCTTCTTACATGTCGAACCAATTTGACACTAATGCTTAACAATATTTATCTTCTTCCCATAATTGAAATACAATTAAATTGCACTAAGATGCAACTTCAAAGTCAATTGTAAGCTTGGAATATGCAACTTGTATCCACAGGAACCACATGGTAGCCACTTTTATTTGTTTGGATCGTAAAATTGATGTCAGCTACAATGAAATCAATTGTGCCATTATGTTATTTCAACACCATGGCTACTAGTATAGATAAAAATCTCTTTCAAACTTGTGGTTTAGTCACCCATAGAGGAGAATGTCTTTCAACCTTTTGGTTGATTCAAATAGAAAGCAGAACCTATTTCAACCCCATGGTTGTTGTCGTATAATAACCTCATACTATGTTGTATTTTAGTGGCTCCCGTGCTTGGATTATTATTAGATCAGCTTCAGTGACAATAAAACATACTATTGTGATTGCATAACCAATCCATTCAAGGACATGCACCTTAGTTATTTTCAAAAAGAGAAGAAAACATATAGATCACCATATTGTTTCGTTGTACATGAAAAATATGTGGAAAATATGCCACTTTCATTCCTCCCAACATTATGAAATAAAGGACCCCACCCATGTTCCTTATAGTGTCTCATATTTGTATTGATTAAAAGGAAAATTTTAAGTACCCGAGTATCTCCTCATGATTACTTGTATGGAAATAACCATGAATACAGGGTGAAGGAGCATAGGCTAAGAATTCTACGAAATGGAGCCCAATGGGACGTTTCTAGCACCGGGACCCCATCTCGTTGAACGTCGCGGCCAACTGTCAACCCACGCCAAGCTCTATCCTCCTCGGGCCCACAACGCCCTCCATTCTCCATTTCGTTGATCCCGTTGGTCCAACATGCTGCAAGTGGACGTCCCCTCGGGCATTCAATGTAGGATGGCATCCCCTACAAGCCTCCTTCTCCTCCCGTGCCCCTCCTCCTCCTCCTCCCCGGTTTCATTCTCATCATTGGCATCCCCTATTTCATTCTCAACACTTCTAGTTTCAAATCACACTTCTAGTTTCAACTCGCATTCTAATACACAAACATGCAATTATAACCAGATCGAATTACTTATGAACTGTGGTTTCTCTCATCGAGCATGGACCTACTACTACTGCTAAACGTTACTGCTTATCATATATTAAGCCTTCTCTTTCCATAACCTCGCAGATTCACAACACTGGGTTTGGGTTAGTGATATTAGAGATAATAGATTCAAATGCTTAGATGTATACTGCGGTGCACACACACATGATACATTTTTAACAATTCCATTCCCCCAATATTACCTTCCACGCATATTGAACTGGTGGAATACATTCTCTAAATCGGTTTCTGGAAATTTAACATAGTATTGTTGGGTAGGTAGAACCTGCATCACAACACCTCTCCTCACAACAAGTAGGTTGTCACTCGCTCGCAGGAACTTTGTCGTTGTATCAAAATCAGGCTCTAACTACAACACCCAAGATAACAAAGCAAGCTAACATATTTGCATTGAAGAATCCCAGTGATCTATGAACCACATTGCGATCTATCCCAATAATCTTAAATACAACCCAAATGTACAATATTTTGTGCTCTAACTTCCTACTTTAGGAGTCATCATAGTACCAAAGTTTGGATTTTGTGCTAAAAAGGAGGGTGAAATGTTCTAACCAAAAAAATTTCACTTCATCAAATGACATGACTGCTTTTTAAGCTATTCTAGAAATATTAAAATGTATATAACGACACTGGCTACACAGTAATTGATGGCACATTGAGGGTCCATCCTGAACTTGTTTTGGAAGGTGCAACAATTATAAATATAAATATAGTTAGTATAGATCCATGTTAAACCCCTATATATTAAACTTTAAAAGGTTAGTATAGATCCATGTTAAGCCCCTATATATTAAACCTTGATATACTCGACATATATCTATGTTAAGCCCAGATATTTTAAGCCTTGAGACTTGACATATATCTGTGTTAAGCCCAGGTCTATTAAGCCTTAAGAGGCTTGCACTTTTGGTGATTACCATGGAAAGTGCAACAATTATAAATATAAATATAGTTAGTATAGATCCATGTTAATCTCTTATATATTAAACTTTGAAATGTTAGTATAGATCCATGTTGAGCCCCTATATATTAAACCTTGAAAGCTTAGTATAGATCCATGTTAAACCCCTATATATTAAACCTTGAAAGGTGCAACAATTATAAATATACTAGACATATATCTATGTTAAGCCCAGATCTTTTAAGATTGGAGACTTGACATACATCTATGTTAAGCCCATATCTTTTAAGACTGGAGACTTGACATACATATATGTTAAGCCTAGGTTTATTAAGTCTTGAGAGGCTTGCACTTTTGGTGATTACCTTGAAAGGTGTAACAATTATAAATATACTTGGCATCTATCTATGTTAAGCCAGATCTATTAATCCTTGAGAGGGTTGCACTTTTTATGATTAATAAATCTTGGGTTAACATGGATCTTCCACTTTTGGGTTAACATGGATCTTTCACTTTTGGTGATTAATAAATATTGGGTTAGCATGGATCTTATGCTACTTAAAGTTTGTGTAAATTTTGGACAAAGATATTAGTGGAAGTAGTAGCTTTTTTGTTTTAAAACATTCAATCTCAAATACATGGATCTTGTGTAAAGAGGACTTACGTTACCTATTGATGGCTTATGGTTTCAATGCCCAACCTATATAAATCATTATGATGCCTTGAGAATTTATCACCCACACCCAAGGCTCTGAAATGCACCTTACTTTTCTTGTTGAAAAATGCACTATACCAAAACCAAGGCTTGACTTGGCCAGTTCCAACTTTGGATTTTTTGGCCATCAATGTCAAACTTGTATAAATCATTATGATGCCTTGAGGATTTATCAACTAGCACATAACCTTTGAAACCCATGGTTGTTATGCACCTCGAGGTCACATCATTGAGATTTGCAACCTCAAGTTGCAATTCAGACCCATTGTCCATTTTCAATGCAATCAATATAGGTTGACTCTGCCAGTTCCAAATTTGGATCTTTCGGCCATAATGTGTATCTTGATGCTCTATTGTTTGTCTATTTTACTTTGTACATAATGGGGAATCATAGTAAAAATACTTTGATTTATTGAGAAATGTTTGAAATATGAATATAGACAATTCAGAAGGATTTTGATTTATCTTATTCTATGAGTGATTGCAATTCTAGTTCACTAAATTCTATGAGTTTAAGATTTGCAGGTCTTTCTAAAAGATGAATTAAAGTTGGAAATATTCGATCTTATTACACAAGAACTGGCTATGTCTTTAGGTTCAGTGTAATTCTGAAACATGAGTGTTGTGATTGTAATCTGCTAATTTATGGAGTGCATGTGTGCAGGGGCCAACCTTTGGAGCGATGATGGTTTCAGGGCAGAAGGAAACACATCTGGCTCTCAAATCCCTTTGGCAGCCCAATGCATTAGATGACACATTGAGGGTCCATCCAATGAACTTTTTTTGGATTCAGCTGAAGATGAGATCACCATTGCATCTTCTTAGATGATCTCCTCCTCCTACTCCTTCAAATTATATCATATGTACCTATATATGTCATCTAAAAAAAAATCTTACTCTGCTACATGATAGCTTTTGTATAAATGTTATGAAATTTTTCCATAGAGTAGTGGTTCTCCTTACCTTGTTGTAATAAAGTTGGAGACGTTTTAATGTTACAAAGTCTATAAAGTTGGAGACGTTTTAATGTTACAAAGTCTATTGTATTATCTTCTTTTTGTTGGCCCTGAATATGCAAGGACTTCAAGGCTCAACTCCCTTTGGTTCATGGATGTTTTTCTTATTGGATAGTGCCTAAAATACTTAAGGGTACCCTAGCCCAAGTGTCTTCTATGTGGAAAAAATGAAACCTTGAATCATCCTTTATAGTACTACAAGAACACCCAATCTACGTAGGATTGGGTTTATAAGCTTGATCACCAGTAAGCATTTCAATCAAGTATCACCACTAAAACAAAGCATTTTGATTATGATATATATTCCCATTGAAGATTCAATCAAGTAATACACAATGCAAATACTTCGTTCTTGTATTTACAATCACCAAAGACATGAAGCATTATACAACATATATAATTTATATTTAAAATCCCATATGAAGGTGGTTGAAGGTAACCAATGCTCGTGGCTTGAGGTGAATGGTTGTAGGTGTATACGTAGGTGCATTTTACTTTATGAATTTGTCACACACAACAATTCTCATGTCTCTGTATTTTGGGTACAAGTTGGTACATGTTTCAATATTAGTGATTGATACCACCACACATTGTGTAGAGGGTGTGGGCAACACTGTGCTAATGCACAGAGTTTAAACATAGCCAAAACCACTAGCTGGAAATTGAGTGAATCAGCAGGGCCCCTACAATGTGGACATACACACAGATTCTTGAGTCTACAAGCTGTGATGGTGTCTACGTTGAGAGTAAGTCGATCTAGTTATAATTGCATAATTGTTCGTGTATTAGAATGCGAGTTGAAACTGCTCTGACAATTTGAAACTGGAAGTGTTAAGAATGAAATAGAGGATGTCAATGCTGAAAATGAAATCAAGGAGGGGCACGAGAGGAGAAGGAGGCTTGCAGGGGAAGCTACCCTCCATTGAATGCCCAAGGGGACGTCCACCTGTAGTACACTAGAACAACGGGATAAACGAAATGGAGAACGGAGGGCGTTGTGGGCCCAAGGAGGATGGGAGCTTGGCATGAGTTGACAACCGACCGCAGCATTCTATGGGATGGAGTCCCGGTGCCGAAGACGTCCCATCGGGCTCCATTTCGTAGAAGCCTTAGCCTACGCCACCCATAGAGGAGAACGCCTTTCAATCTTTTGGTTGATTCAAATAGAAAGAAGAACCTATTTCAACCCCATGGTTGTTGTTGTATAATAACCTCATAGTATGTTGTATTTCAGTGGCTCCCATTCTTGGATTATTATTAGATCAGCTTCAGTGACAATAAAACATACTATTGTGATTGCATAACCAATCTATTCAAGGACATGCACCTTAGTTATTTTCAAAAAGAGAAGAAAACATATAGACCATCATATTGTTTCGTTGTATGTGAAAAATATGTGGAAAATGTGTCACTTTCATTCCTCCCAACATTATGAAATAAATGACCCCACCCATTGTGACACCTTGTTTCCCCCAACTTGTAAATATAACTATAAATGGCCAAAATACTATGGAAAACTTTATATGTGTGAATATTGATTCAATGGACCTTTGTTTGAAAGGTAAACAAATGTGAACCTAATTATTTACTAATAAAATGGACAAGTGTTGCATGACTAATGGAAAGGGGGGTGTACTTAGAAAGACCACGAATGTTATACGAAGAGAGGGTGAAGGGGACCAGAAATGGTTGCATTAACTTTCACCCAACCAGTGATTACTGGATTTAATTGCTTAGGACCAGAACCGTCCTATGACCCAAAAATGAATTACAGTCAGGATGGTGGGTGGGAAGACGTCCTCAAGAGTTAATGAGGGATGGGGTGTGTAAGAACTCATCTGTAAGGCTTCCAAACTTGACCGCTGACTGGGAATTTGAGCCACATGTGACCCTGCTAAAAGAGGCGAGAAGGGAAGGTGTGGTGGGGAGAGGAAAGAACACGCCTGCAAAGAGTGCAGAGATGGGAATTGAATCTAGGGGATTCAAGGAAGAAAGAAAAAAATAAGCATTCTGGACAACGAAAATGGAAGAGAAGGTTATGATACAACTTGATAAACGAGGCTAGTCCTCCTTGCTTGGTATCATGTAAACCATTGCCAGGATCCTGCGGGAAGAGGAGAGTAACCTATGTCCCTATTGTGGCTGAGCGAGAAGAACAGGTTGTATTGCAGAGCATCGTGGTCTAGATCGGGGGTGGCTAGTGGTAAATCCATTTGGAGTGACTCAGCCTACAGTTTGGTGGAAACGGACACCCTTCTAGTAGTTGCTTCACATTTTATGATTCTCATAAGTCTTTTCTTGGCCTTAATTGTTGAGTTAGAATGATGAATGATTTATTGGTTTTTAC
>SNQJ01S0008052.1:45547-67079 GCA_010110895.2 Picea sitchensis
CTGTGGAACTCCTGTATTCTCTCGAGGCAAAGATTAAAAACCAATGTTCATCCTATAGCTGTGGAACTCCTATACTCACTAGGGGAAAATATTAAGAACTAATGTTCATCCTATGTTCACTTCATTCGTATGTAGAAATTACTGATATACGGCGTAATGACCATTCATGTTCCAGGCAGCTGAGGGGGAGGAGATCAGTAGAATGTATATAATTGTAGCTAGGTATATCTCATAATAATTAATAACTAAATTATATATATATAAATAATGTGATAAGTATAAGCACATTTCTGAAGATAAAAAAAAATGATTTTAACACTGAGGATTTCATATTGCTGTAACCTTTAAAAACAATTAATAGAGGATTGCACATCGTGGACAGGCCATACCTTTCCATGCAATGAAGGCAGGCTTCGCAAAGAGATGTATAGTCTCCAAATGCTCTCTTCCTATACTGGTATTGCGCTGATGGCCATGGAGATAGTGTTGCAGATATTCTTTACAAATCGTTTTCCTGCTCCCCATCAATTTACACGTTTATTAAGCCGTGCATGGCGTACCTCTGGGCATCAGTTGACACGTTTGTTAAGCAGTGCATGGTCGCCATAGCTGTCGGCATCAGTAAATATGAGTTGTGAATATTATGTCGTGTCATGCTCACACAAATATATGACTCAAGTATAAACAAATGTCTCAAAGAGAGAGATGGGGTGGATTTCGAGACACTTTTGGTATGGGGTGGACTTGTGCAAATGACCGTAGTGGAATTTGGAATAGTAATAGAACAATCGAATTTAAACGTAACTTTCTGGAAGTCATGAAGGCAAACTTTAGGACGGAACAGACCTGCACCGAGATAAGAACCCCTCACATATTGAAGTCATGATTATAACCTGTTGTCCTATCTAATCACCCCTCACATATTGAAGTCATGATTATAACCTGTTGTCCTATCTAATCTATATTGGGTATTTACCTGGTGAACTAGCTTGCTTGGTTCACCACAACTTCACTGTAGAGAATCTCAATCTTCTACATGTTAATCTAAAATTTGTTAACTATATCTATGTGTGTTTTCTCTCTAACTTATTTATGTTGCTCAGTTAATTGGATTTATTCAACTGTTATTTGTTGTACATCATTTATCTATGTAATGTACTTCTTTTCTACTAGGTCTTGGTATTGGGATAGCTTGTACACCATGTTTTGAGTATGTATATATGTTTCTCAAAGTTTGTTGTGTTATCAAAATGATTGTTTATAGAACCTAATTCATGTTGTGTTGTCAAAATGACTGTTTAAAGAACATAATTCATGTGTTAAATTAATTTAATGATAGACATTCATATTTCCAAGGCCAAAGGAGAGATCATTTGCATATTTTATCATACCAAATCTCTGTCAAAAGGCACTAATCATTTAACTAGTTTTATTTGAGGCACTAGGGAGAGTTTATGTTATGAGAAAAATATTTTTTTTATCCACGGGAAGGGATTTAAGTCACTTAACATACCTCTCCGTCCTTTTTCAATATTCATGTTAAAACCATCAATCTCCCAATGGTATTTAGAGTGTCTTGTAACCTCTTTAAATTGATCAACAAAGTAATAAAAACATTAATATAGACTCTGGGTGCCTTCAATGAGAAAGGTATACATCCATTTCCTTCTTTGTGAAGGAGAAGTGAACGAATTCCCTGGAAGGGCTCCTTTTTAATTTAATTTTTTTTATTTGTTCTTTCCTTCTTCTACATATGCTCTACTTACTTTGGGAACAATTGGTTGAGTATTTATTTCTTTCTTTTCACTATCATTTGACCCTGATATGAGATCATACTTATCTTGTAACTCCACTTGTATGGAATCAACAAATAAACTATATTTATCAGACCATAAATCTTGATTCTCTTCATGTAGAATTTCAAAGAATTGGTTATTAATGGATTCCTAATTATCTTTTTTGGTCAAATGTGTATAATTCCCTTCTCCTTCTAGCCAGTTCATATTAGGTGGTGGATGTTGATATTCAAATATTTCTTTCTCATTATCATTCTCGATTATAAATTACACCACTACATTATTATTGTTATTTCTAAACGAAGGTTAAATTTGAGGAACTTCATTTCTTATCTATTGGGTAAGCAAATGAGGATTGAAAGGCCACCTAATAAAAACTGGTTGTAAAATTCTAATTTATCTTACCATTTTGAGGAGCTTGACTCATAGCTCTATTTCACATTTTCAATTTAGTTATTTTATTTAGGAGTGATTTGAGTAACTTGACCATTCCATCCATCTTAGTATCTTGGAGATTTAGAGACGAGGCTTGAGAAGGAAAATCCTCCTAGTTTTCATTTCTCCACGATCAAATTTCATTTTAATCTTCCTCAAAGTATCCATATTATATTCTATGTCCACTATATCACTTTCCATGTTATCCAAGGTGATAGACCCAATTTCCCTTAACATCGTAGAGAAATGAAGACCATGAATAGTTGCATAAGTGACCTTCACGACTACGTGAGAAGGTCTAATATCCGTATCTGGTTATATAATCCATTAAACCTTGTGCTAAACTTCAAGACTATTTTTCCATTTTTATTCTTTAATGATGCAAATATAGTTAAGTAAGATTGATGATATATTTTCTCTCCCCATTGGTTCATGAAAGTTGATTGGAAAATGTCCCGAAAGTTTATTTAATTCACAAGTAGATTCTAAAACCATTTTCTTGTATAAATTCAACACTTCAAATAAAAATAGTCATGTACACATTTTCATACTCAATGGCCAAGTTATATCTATAAAACCATTTTCTTGCATCAAATTCAAGACTTTAAATAAAAATAGTCATGTACACATTTTCATACTCAATGGCCAAGTTGTTATATCTATAGTATTGAAAAGAAACAATATTGTCGTCACTTCATACTTCACTTTCCCCATCAAATTTAGGTAAAATCTTAAGTTAATTCACTTTCATACCATGCAAATTTTTGAGGAAGTCTAAGAGGTCTGTACTTAGCATACATCCAAGGATTTACAATTGGTGGAGGTGGGTTTGGGTTGACCATAAAATGTTAAAATGTTGAAATGTTAAAATGTTGAAGAATATGATTTTTAATTTTATGTGTTATAGTTGTATATAAATTGGAAGTGAAAGTAAGTTGTGGCTTTGACTTCCAATTTTTAATGGAGGAAAACCTATATTCAATTAAATTATTTATAATTTAATTTTTCCCTTATGAGAATATGTGAAGAACTTTTGAGGAGTTTTGAAAATATACTTATTTTCTAAGTAATTAAATTGTAGAATAACAATTTTTCTAAGGATATGATAACTTCTAAATGAAGAACTCACCTTTCCACATCTATTTCGCTCAATAATTAACTTTTAGGATTAGACTAAACTGATATATCTTTAAGGTTTGAAAAATACCTAGTACATATTTTTCTATCTTCTCCATTGACACTGTGGAGTCATTAGGTGAAATTTCTTCAAATAATCTTTTTTGGAAGAAATAAATAGCTTGTACATATGATCTTACTCACCTGTGGAGTCATTAGGTGAAATTTCTTCAAATAATCTTTTTTGGAAGAAATAAATAACTTGTACATATGCTCTTGTTCACCATTAGAAATCATGACTTAATCATTGTCATTTACCTCGGGAATATTTTGAATCTTGGTTCCTCAACAACGATGCCAAAACGAATGGTGTTCCTAGACATGATCTTGGCTAAGGTATATTGCCAACGAACTCTATGGACGTCTAAACCTCCTTACTTCACGCTAGTATGAAAAGGTTCAACATCTTAAGGGACTAACACTCAATCTTCAATGATATTATGTTTCAACTCATTTTCAATGGAATTTCAAAATAGGGTGGTACTAAGAATGGATTGATTGAATTAAATGAAATCTAAATGCATAATTCCTTCACCTTTAAACTATGAATGAACCATTTATTCATAATTCCAAACCTATTTGTTGATTGTTCTATACAAACAATGATTGCTTTTATCAAAACGATAAATATTTGCATTTATTTTATTTGATAAATCTATTTTATAATTTACTAAAGAAAAAACATATGACAAAATTCTCACTATTATTTATCCAAACTAAAAAAGATTTATCAAATTTGCATTTATTTTATTTTATTTGATAAATCTATTTTATAATTGATTAAAGAAAAAACACATGATAAAATTCTCACTATTATTTTTCCAAACTCAAAAACAATTAAATAAAAGAAATACAAATTATTCATGGTTAAGAATCTCTAAATTTTGAATTAAATTCAAAATTTATTTTATTTTATTTTATTTTATTTGATAAATTTATTTTATAATTTACTAAAGAAAAAACATATGACAAAATTCTCACTATTATTTATCCAAACTAAAAAAGATTTATCAAATTTGCATTTATTTTATTTTATTTGATAAATCTATTTTATAATTGATTAAAGAAAAAACACATGATAAAATTCTCACTATTATTTTTCCAAACTCAAAAACAATTAAATAAAAGAAATACAAATTATTCATGGTTAAGAATCTCTAAATTTTGAATTAAATTCAAAATTTATTTTATTTTATTTTATTTTATTTGATAAATTTATTTTATAATTTACTAAAGAAAAAACATATGACAAAATTCTCACTATTATTTATCCAAACTAAAAAAGATTTATCAAATTTGCATTTATTTTATTTTATTTGATAAATCTATTTTATAATTGATTAAAGAAAAAACACATGACAAAATTTTCCCTATTATTTTTCCAAACTAAAAAATAATTAAATAAAAAAACAAAAATTATTCATGGTTAAGAATCTCTAAATTTTGGATTAAATTCAAAATATATAAAAACTTCAATTACTCATCAAAATGAGATCTTTTCTTACCTTTTTAAACAATTAAATAAAAAAAATACAAATTATTCATGGTTAAGAATCTCTAAATTTTGGATTAAATTCAAAATATATAAAAAAAACTCAAATTACTCACCAAAATGAGATATTTTCTTACTTTTTGTTTTCCACAATTAAAAAAATCTTTAATAATTTTGTTACATCATGTTATCTATATTTTTAAAAATCATTAAAAAGTTTTAAAAATATTTTAATAAAAATAAAAATTAAAAATAACATGAGGCAAGGTTGTGAGGTCTAATCATTCCATCTATACATCATTCAAATATAAATATAATTGGGTTACACTAATATTTCGTTTTTTTATCGAGTAATATAGTAGGTAGTCTTTTTTTTTACGTACAAATACAACTAAATATGTAATTTCCATTTATTTCCATTTATGGTTGTTGCATTTATTTAATTTTTTTTTATGGTTTCAATCTCTTCAAATTATTATGAAACAAGGTAATAACTGCGGCAATGTCTTGGATTAGTAGAAGTTTTTCTCAAATTTATAGGAAAAGTGAAGTTGAGAGTGGAAATAAGACTAGTAAAAGTTTCTCTCAAATTTACAGGAAAAGTGAAGTTAAGAGTGAAAATAATATATATTAAAAAAATATTAAAATATATTTTAGATTATAATGATACTTTTGAGTACAATTTATAGAGATATTAATACATTTTAAATCTTATTTCAATAAAATTGAAAGTAGAAAGACAATATTTCTCCTATTACACCAACTACAATATTGAAATTACTAATGTAATTTGTGCTAATAATTATATGAATATATCTAACACAATACTAAAACTTTAATATCCATAAATATTCCATTAAAAAATAAAAACAAAATTAAAAATACATATCTACAATTTTAACATCTTTTTAAAATTAAACTTTAGATATATAAACTTCAAATATCTTTGTAAATTTAAAGTATTATTCTTTTTTTATTGAAAAAAACAAAATTCTTTTTTTATTGGAAAAAACAAAATTGTACTACTCTTCTAATATGAAAATATAATAAAAGTCAATGATATGGTGGGTTGATATCAACTACAAAGTGAAGCAAATGCTTCCCATGGATATGTTTGATTTATTTGACTTTTATGTTTAGTTTGGGCTTGAAGCTAAAGATATATGCATTAAAAGTTTTTCATATCCACAACCATAAAGTGAGCATTATTAACTAATTTTTGAAATAATATTTAAGTGTAGTTTAGTCTTAGTTTTATAATGATATTTTGAATAAATATAAAGAAAATATTTGTAATAAATTATATATTTGGAATAATGGAATAAAAATATTTACATTTTGATTTAATATAATTTTAATTTAAAACTCTCTTTTTAGTCAATTGGGAACATTCCCTAATAATTCCCAAGTTCCCAAAACTTCGAGAACGAATTTCAAACATGTTAAAAATGCAGAAAACAATTCCCATACAACTATATATAAATATATTAACAAACCCTGACATCAAAACTAAAATTAAAATATTTAAATTAAAATAAATGTAATCTCAATAATCAAAATGAACAATACTTTAAATGCTCAAAAACAAATGACTTACCTATAATAAATTTAAACTACATTAATTTATCAAAATGAACAATGCTTTAAACACCCAAAAACAAATGACTTAAACACCCAAAAACAAATGACTTACCTATAATAAATTTAAACTACATTAATTTAAACTTGAGATTTCATTTCCTAAATTCTTAGGTCTACATTTAATAATACTCCACACCATTAATTAAGTTATCTATTATTTCATTAAGAATTTCTAATCTTCAAATATTAGATTTTAATTTCAATAAAATCTATAATATTACATAAAATCAACACATTTTTAATTAGAATAATTTTTAATTTTAATGAGAAAAAAAACAAATATTAGATTTTAATTTCCATAAAATCTATAATATTAAATAAAATCAACATATTTTTAATTAGAATATTTTAATTATTTGAAATAAAAAAATTAATAATATACAATTCAGCTACATTGTTTGATAACAATGATTACCAATAATTTTTTTGAACTTACAAAACTAAAAAAAACTAAAAAAACTTATAAGTAAAAATGAAATATTGCATATCAAAATTATGCTCAATAAACCAAATGTCAATTGTAAATGTATATTTTTTCCAAAACTACCCACAATAGACCAAATGTTAATTGTAAATGTACATTCTCTTTTTCCAAAACTACACCCAATAGACCAAATGTCAATTGTAAATGTATAATTTGTTTTTCCCAAAAATTAAAGAGGCATATACCAAAACAGTTATCAAATGCATTCAATTACCATTCAATGCACAATTAGAATTTGAAATTTCTGATTTTTTAAACTAAATAAATTAAAATCTCTAATTTATTTTGCACCATTAGAATTTGAAATTTCTAATTTTTTAAACTAAATAAATTAAAATCTTTAATTTGTTTTGCATCCCACTTCTATTAAGTGGTTTCTGCTATTATATGGTTTCTAAAAACAATGAATCTAATGTAAGAAGCCTTTAAACCCTTATATCTTCGATATAGGACTTTAAACCCTTATATCTTCGATATAGGACTTTAAACCCTTCCATCTTCAATATAGGAATTTACTGAATCTAATGTTAAAAGCCCTTACATCTTCGATATAGGACTTTACTTCTTCTGTAGAACTTTAGAACTTTTCCAAGTCCCAAATCTACAACGTTTAATGCTCCACCATCCATATCCAATTAAAAAAAAGTTAAGCTTAAGGTCTCCAAAATCCAATCCAAATTCATATATGATAACACCATCCATATCCAATAAAAAAATATGTAATCTTAAGGTCTCCAAAATCCAATCCAAATTCATATATGATAACACCATCCATATCCAATAAAAAAAAATTAAGGGTCTTCAAAATCCAATCCAAATTCATATATGATAACATCATCCATATCCAATAAAAAAAATTAAGCTTAAACTCTCCAAAATCCAATTCAAATTCATATATGATAATACCATCCATATTGAATAAATTTTTTTTAATGCATTTGGGTCTACTACTCGATTTCCAACTACCTCAAAGAGCTCCCTGAACAGACAAATGGGAAGAACCAAACCACGTCTACGAAATGCCCCATCCATGCAGTTCAAAGCCAACGTGATGCTCCTTGTTTTGGTAAAAGTTTGACTTCCTCCAACACATACTTGGACTACAAAATATCTTTCTCTGTCTTGATGCTATCAACAGTGTCCCTTTCATCTTTGATGTAGATCGAGAGCCCACATCCCTTCCCGTCCAATAAAAAAATTAAGCTTAAACTCTCCAAAATCCAATTCAAATTCATATATGATAATACCATCCATATTCAATAAAAAAAATAAAAAAATTAAAGCTTAAAGTATCCAAAATCCAATCCAAATTCATATATGATAACACCATCCATATCCAATAAAATAAAATTAAGCTTAAGGTCTCCAGAATCCAATCCAAATTAATATATGATAATGGATCAATTTAGAGTTGCATTCTAACGTGGATGATCACATCCATATCAAATAACAAATTTTAAGGGTTAAGGTATTTACAAAATCCAAGTTCATATACAATAGTGGATAAGTTTAGAGTTGCATTCTACAATGTAGTATGATAAATTGTAAACTCACTCATCTAAATAATACTTAAAGTTATAAAAAAAAACAAATTCATTTAATAAAAATAATTATTATTATTAAGTTCATCTTCTGAAAACGTTTGATCTCACTCTCTTGACTTAATTGATCCACGTTAAAAAGATTTAAACCAATTTAAATGGTGTCTAAACTCTTAACAAAAAGAAATAAGTTAGATGATTAACACGTGTATCATAACAACATTCAATTCCCTTAAGCAATTGATACATCATATTTTACAATGCAAACACATGGATATGCTCAACAATATTTGAATTAAGTGGACCTTCATGATGAGGGGTGCTACTGGCGTATCATAAGTAGAACATAAGATCACAGTCCATATATTCAAACACTGTTAGGATCTTTAAAGCCACAGAGATTAATTCAACAACAGAAAAACAAAGAAAACATGCAGATTAATTCAACAACAGAAAAACAAAGAAAACATGCACAGGTTCAATCACACAGGAGACAATAGATTATGTGGTAAAACCTTCAGGGTGAGGGAAACATCCACGGTACAATGGAAATGACATTCTTATTGTTCAATAAACCAGAGATTACAACCAACAGCCTGGAGAGGGCTTGAAGTCGTGACTCAATAACTGCCTCAAAAGCATGTGTATTTAAACAACTTCTCATTCATCTATACAAAACTGAATACAATAACTATTGCCCCTATTTTAGTTGAGTTGCTAAAACAAGAAACACTAAATCTACCACAAAATGTGGTTATGCAAAACTGCCTTATCCCAGATTCGTTGTCACCTTCCAACAATATCCACCTTGACAACAATTTGCTTGATGCCTTGTTCAATTTTATTCATCACCTTCAAGAGAAGAAAATCACAACCACAACTTCTCTTCAATACTGGCTCCAAAAACATGTTCTCTTCAATACTGGCTCCAAAAACATGTCTGCACAACTTGCTCAAATATGGACCACTCCACCTCCATTAGTAACCTGCCTTACAAGTGATACCAAGTCCAATTTAGGTAAGCTGAACTATGTGTCAAATTCACAAGGTTTTGACTACCACAGAAACAAAACCTGCATTTGTCAAAACTAACCCAATTGTCCCTTACACTCATACAAGATAGAACCTGAAGTATATCTCTTCTTGTCCAAATCCTCCTGAAAAATCTGAATAATCATAGACAAAAAACATTGAAACCACTGTAGGTGATACATGTGCCTCTAAAATATCGAAGCACCCAATTTCATTTCTTTACCTGGATTTGTTATGTGACCACTGACAACACCAACTGCATGTGAAATGTCTAATACTTGAACATATCAAACCTTTCCATCACATACTTTATACTTCCAACTAGCATACAATACATGAGACATAACCTTTTCTTCCATATTAGAAGGATATACACCTGAAGAAAACAAATGGAAAGCCAAAGGGATATTTTTTGGTTTCACATTATTCATGCCGAATTTCCCAAGTATCTTTTTCCTTATACTGCAACTGTGATAACCAAAGCTTACCATCTTTCCTGCCTCTATGTATTTCCATGCCCAAGATTTGTTTTTGCTGCTCCTTGATCCTTCACAATGAACATCCTTTCCAACTAAGCCAACTTGTTGACATTAACCATGCTTTTACTTCAAAAAACATCTTAACCATGCTTTCATTTCTTGTAAAACTTGGCTCACCATGAAGGAACCACCCATGTTGTACCAATGCCTAATGCACATTTCAGGCCATACAATGACTACTTAAGCTTGCAAACAAATCTTCTGTTATGATCCTGAACAAACCCTTCTAGTTGTTCGATATACATATCTCCTCATACAAATATCCATAAAAAACTTGTGTTAGTATCTAGCTTCAATAACTAGTGTCAACACTACATGAATAGAGAAAAGATTAACAATTGACAAGAATATTTCATGGAAATCAATGCCTTCCAAATACCTTTCTGCTATCATTCATGTGTTATTCCTTTCATCTTTTACTATGTCTGATTTGAGAAGAAATCCATCAAACATTATCTATGTTAATGACGATCTACATCCCTTGACATTGTCATTATAAACAACAAAGAGCTACCTGTTTGATTTGAATTCTACTTAGAATTTTGATGAGAGCATGAACATAACAATCAAACAATTTCAAAAAACTGAGTAATCACAAGAGAAGACATGTTCAATATACTTTTTCCAAAATCTTCCAACCTTTTGCAACTAATGGTGACCGATTTTCCAGATAACATTTAACTGCTTCTAACCACAACTCATGTTGCAACTGGGAATTACTAAAGATGTCATTCAATCCCAATTGTCCTGCAATAATTTCCAAAATTCCAAGGAATATGAACCTGCCTCCATCATGTGTTCTCAAAACCTTGATTTAACCTGTCAATACATAAACACATCAGCCTTTCTATTGACCCAACTTTTTGACCGGGGCACCTTCAGTGCTCCACCTCGAATAGAGTATTTGAAATCTTGACCACATCCGGCCATTACTACCAAGTGAGCCTTTACCGCTCCTCCAGGCACCTTTCAATGGAGTCCCAACGCTCCACCTTAACATGAGCATTCCCTTGACCAAATCCGTCCAAGACTACCAAATGAGTTTTTCACTGCTCACCTCCAGGCCACTTTACAATGGTGTTTCACCAAGCCCTTAAACATGCTCCATGACATGCAATTATATGGACACCATACCACGAGCAAGCAATAATCGTGGACCCGAAACCCACAACTGTAGACCTATGTACAAGGTTTTAATTCATGACTCATGCCCCCCACCCTTCTTTAGTCTACCTAAATCTATGTCTAGATTTTCATGGGTGAATTAACAGAACCAGGGGTACGCATGCCTAAATAGGTCTTACAACAATATGCCCAATTACATGTAACCAAAAAATACAACTCCATAAGAAAAATAAATGTTCACTTGGTAACTTTACCATTACCTTTGTTGTGATTGTTGCCATTTACCAGCACTTTTGTCTCTGCCATTTTTTGAGCACCTTTCCTCCATGCAAATAGATCTAGGCATGCTTCCATAACCACAAATCTACTCCACGCATAGACAACCCGTGGCCTCTTCCTTCAAGAGTGCATCTTCAAATCAGAAAGTGATACCATTGGATTAGATTTAACATCTTTGCAAACTCATGCTCCAAGCGCATAAATTTTACAAGGGCTCCATCAAAATATAAAATTTCAATCACACTGACTTTACCATCACACATTTACCGTTTACCATTTTTATTGCCATTTCCATTTACTCACACTTACAAATGCCACCGATACATTATCACTTCAATATAATTGAAGTCTTCCCTAAGTCAATGATACATATACTTTAATACATAATTTAAGTAAGCTGGGATGCCTTTACAAAATGTGTATGACACACATTTTATACATGAACCCTTTAAAAATAAAAACATGAAGACTACCATAGGGAGCTATATCAATAATGTCAATGAGATGAATAAATCTCAAACTGCGCAACATTAACATTCCACTTGCTAAGTGTGAGCCCACTGGCAAAAAAACCATCACACGATAGAGATTCCATGTTCTTTGTTCCAACAGTTCATCTGTGATATTACTAGACGACCCTTCATCAGTCCAGCTCTAGCCCTTCCTAGGCACTCGGCTCTTGTTCGCATCATCATGTTCAAGCTTTGAAGCTTGCATCCACAACTTCACTGAATTGGGAATCGCCTTCACAACACGCGTAATGATAGCTTTGGCCTCACCAGGACTATCCAATCCGCCAGTCTCCAGCCTCCAGCCATACATCTTGATTCATTGGGAACTCTTCACAACTTTCAAATCAAATGTCGTGCAATCTGTATCTTCCCTACAACCTCCTCTAGCCTCATCATTGCAATCCAACTAGGAGGATGCTACAGATTTCTTTGGGTAGCTGACTTAAGAAATAATCTAGCCTTCTTGATATCTAAAATATCTGCGTCACTGGTAATCTTCATACTCTTGATATCAGTCAGATACCCCATGGGATCCATGACAATCAATCATGAAAAATAAAATCCTAAAACAGAATAAGACAACATATCAAGCTTCAAAAGACAACACGATCCATCAATCACTAGTGTTTGCGTCGATGGCGTTTCGGTGACACCCACAACCCTACACTTGGGATCTAATGCACTCACATGATATTCCTCTTTCAACCCCAAGTGTAACAACTCCCATTGACATCCATCCCAACACAATAACTCGACGTAGAGACGGAAACTATGAAACATGTGTTGACCCCCATTAAAGTCTGTAGACGTGTGAGAGATAGAATATTGGTAGCACTTAAGTCCCCGATCCTCCGACCGACTACCTCATCCACGCAGGCTTGGTTGGGTTTATGATTTGTGGCTTTGGCCACTTGCTGCTAGCAAACACAGCTTGTAACCATGTCTTGCACAACCATACCTCCCACCAACTCTATCATAAGGTTCTCTCAGAGACCAGATCGATGCCCATTTCGCTAGCCGCTACAATTGTCTCTTCAGGCTTCCTGATCATGAAACCACAGATCTACTTCTCCAAGCTTGCATAACCCTCAAGCAATAATTCTCCTTCCAGAGTCCCACAAACCACCATGGCTCTTCTCAACTCGAGATCGACTCTCACAAACCACCACTTGACCTGGGCTCCCATCCATTCTAGGGTTCACAAAACTCTCGATCCATATCTGCCTCCATGAATCCATACAACCTAAGAATTTATCCACTCTCATTTTTCTCTCCTCACGATGAGTAAAGGGTGCTCCCTTCAAGCATATATGCCAACACTCCCATTTTGCACTGTAATATCGCTCCTCACGCAGTGATAGACCCGAAAAAAATTTTGTTCCCTTAGCTCGGTAGACAGGGCGTTAACTCTTTTCCAACGATCTCATTCTTTGCAGCCTCGAACATACCTCTGATACCATTTGTTAGGATCTTTAAAGCCACAGAGATTAGTTTAGCAACAAAAAACCAAGACCTCAAACATACCTCCGATACCATTTTTTAGGATCTTTAAAGCCACAGAGATTAATTCAGCAACCAAAAACCAAGGAAAACATGCACAGATTCAATCACACAGGAGACAATAGTTTACGTGGTAAAACCCTTAGGGCGAGGGAAACATCCACGGGACAATGGAAACCCCTCAGGGTGAGGGAAATATCCATGGGACAATGAAAACGACATTCTTATTGTTTATTACCGAAGATTACAACCAACAGCCTGGAGAGGGCTTGAAGCCCTGGTTCAATATCTGCCTCAAAAGCATACGTATTTAAACAACTTCTCATTCAGTTATACAAAACTGAATACAATAACTACTGCCCCTATTTTAGATGAGTTGCTAAAACAAGAAACACTAAATCTGCCACAAAACGTGGTTAGGCAAAACTGCCTTATCCCAAACTCGTTGTCACCTTCCAACAAACATCAACGATCTTTCAATTTTTATTATGTTTGATTTCCACCACCTACAAGATTATTAAAAAAATTATAATAAAAATTAACAATCCATTTTAAAAATTAACAATATATTTTTATTATGTTTGATTTCCACAACCTACAAGATTATTAAAAAAATAATAATAAAAATTAACTAAAATATTAAATTATAGTAAAATGAATTTTTTTATGATTTCTTAATTTTTATTCTTAAAAATATAATTAAGATATATTTTTGAAAAATAATTTCAACATTTACTTTTAAAAAAAGTGATTACAAGCAAAAATAACATTGCCAAAGCATCCCCATATCGGGTAGTCGGGAAGCGATCGAACTCATGGCTCCCACCCAGGACAAGTAACCATGCATCGACTTTTCCAACCACCGATGACACGTCTTTCTCCTTCCTGGACTCTGCATGATGGACGATTTAAGCAGAGATACTCTGACCCTTACATCCCCGCCTCCAAACAGTTTTCTTCGCTCCATGCCTTCTAGACGACCTCCTCAGGCACGTCGACGTGGTCCTGGTTAGATCTCCCTCTGTATCAGTCACCACGGCCTCATAATGGCCTCAACCATCACTCCTTTATATGGCCTTAACTTCGGCTCAATTACCTCTCTCCTTGAAATGATCTCTCACATGATGGTTACTGTAGTTATTTCATACTGCCTCTGGCTCTGGTTCAACCACTTCTCTCTCCCGCTTCACCTTCGCTCTCACCTGGGTTAGTTTGCCTACACCTATTCTCTTCACGAGCCCCTCTTCCCTCTCGATTACCCCCTCTCTGCAGATCCAATGGCTCGTGCAGGATGCTCCCTTCATGGACATGGAAACTCCTATGCATCAAGGGGTCAATCTGGATCCCGTCTTATAATAGTGGCTGAAAAATCTGTCGACGCATACCATGCGCACACACCCCATCAAATCCAGGATGAAATCAACTTAGTGGAAGCAGATGTTTGAGTCCTATGATATTTTGTCAGGGATGAGGAGGTTCAAGCCGACACTAGATCCTAGGATTCAGACACCAGAGGTATTCTCTCCCGCGAATCCCATTATCTGCGAACCATAGAACTCTATTGGAAGATGAAATTGCTCTTGGGATGATCCCCTGCAGAAAGAAAGGATGATAAGGAAGAGATAATTCTCCACATGGATGAGATGCAAGCGCAGATTTGGCTCCTGGACCACAAGATGAATCTGCTGGCAAGGAAGATCGTCGGCATCGACTTTGAAGCTATGGCAACACCTCCCACCCAGGTGCAACAATAGGTTGGGTCGTCCAATACTTAGTTTTTTTTTCTATGAAAAGATTATTTTTGTATTTCATAACTTAGATTGTAGATCATAGAATTTGGGCCATACCCAAAAATCATCTAGTTAGGCATATAATTAAACAAATTTTAAGTCATTTTCAGGGTTCTAGATATAGCTATTGTCAGTCCTCTAGATTTACAAGACAAATTTCATGCAAAACATTAGACAAATTATTACACTGTTGTTGGTTTGGTTTCCCTAGTGGCAAGCCAACAAAAGGATTTTTTGTAATCTTTTCAATGATAATATAACTAGTTTTGGATTATTGACAAAAAGAAAACATTGCCAAAACATAGATATAATAATAGTTCATATATTTTTAGATAATCAAGAGAGTGCCTAGATACCACCATAGATATAGCAATAGTTCATCTATTTTTAGAAGATCAAGAGAGTGCCTAGATACCACCACCAAATAGTTTTATAAGATCACTAGAGTACTTAGATGCCACCACCACTTCAAATAATAATAAATAAATCTTTAATCAAAACATAGAACCTTGCTTCGAATCTTGTTAAACTAGAATAAAGCTTGAAGGTGAGAGAATTTATAAGTACCCAATATTGTACACAATTTGAAGCATTTCAATAGCCATAATGACTAAAAGGCTAAAATCCTTCACTTATACTCAGAATCCATTACTAATCTCACAATAAAGAATTCAATTCAATACCTTCACTGTACGACTTTATGTACAAATATCAATCCTCTATTAAAAAAAAAAAAAAAAATCTAGTCACCCAAAATAGTAAAATTCATTATATCTTGAGAGCCTGTATTCTCTTGACCATCATTGTAGGTTGAGATCATATACTCTCTTGACCATCAAGGATGCTTCACACATAGGTTCTACTCCCATTCCAAGTGTGGCTCCTCTATTTGTGACAATAGGGTAATCAACAAGTGGTTGTCGTCGTCCAAAATATGAGTAGCCTGCCTCATCGTAGGTCGCACTTTCGAGTCCCGACGAGTGTAGAGGAGACCCAGGTTAAGCAATTTGTCCATATCATTTTCATCGAATAAGCCTTCCAACCTCATATCCACTAGCCTTTCCCTTTTCAGGTTAAGCAATTTGTCCATATCGTTTTCATCGAATAAGCCTTCCAACCTCATATCCACTAGCCTTTCCCTTTTTTTACATGTTTGATCATATGAACAAGCAAAACATCAGGGAACCTAAAATCGACAACCATTCTCCCACACACAACCTCCAAGACCATGACCCTAAGATTAATAATGATTCATAGAATGGAAGCACCTTTATATATATATATATTCTTGTTGATGTTATATTTTATAATTGAATTCATTTTACTAATATCAATAAAAATATATATAAAATTAATCCATAAAATAGTCAATAAATTATTTAATGGTGAAATTTTGATAGATTATGTAATTAAAAAAGGGTTTTGATCTAAATGTGCACCACACTTAAAAACTACTTATATAAAATGAAATAATATGTGTTGGTGAGTAAATGCAAGGTACTAAATATACTTACAAATTAACCTTCTTTACACTGTAAAATATGAACTTAGATGCAATTGGTCCATTGATAACTAAGCACGGATTAATGACTCTCCATGCACCTCACCCTCATATATGAGGGTGGGGGTCCTCATATATGAGGGTGAGGGTGGCGGGAATAATAGAGAAAACTTAATAAAATCAGAAGCCGAATAGGATTACTTATTACTATCCTTATCTACTATAGTTGTCCACTCAACAAATTTTCTTTTCTGGAGTGTTTCATTCATGCTAACACTCTCCCTTAATTAAGAAAATCCTTACAATACCTATCTTATCTCTACATAATACAAATTTGGCCTTTCCCAAAGGCTTAGTGAAAATATCAGTTGCATTATCATTTGTGAATTGCAATACAATAAGTAAAAGTCATTTGAATGTGTATTTTCTCTTACAAAGTGATATTGGATTTGAATGTGTTTTGACCTTGCATAGAAAACTATATTGTTGGCCAATTTCATTGAACTTTGATTATATACCTTGATTGATGTCGATGGTTCTTTCCTTTCTCCCATATCTTCAAGAATACTCCTCAACCATATTCCTTCACATGTAGCACTGCACAATGCTTTGTACTCAGCTTCAGTGGAGGACAATGAAACAATTGACTACTTCTTGTTTCCCTAGGACACAATTCTAAATACTATATTGAATGCATATCCAGTGATGTGATTTATGTCATCTAAATCTCTTTCCCAATCAAAATCTAAATACCCTGTCAACTGAACATTCAAAGAATTAGTGTATGTTGTTTTTCTTCATATAAGATATGATCAATATATTATTACAATGATGAGTGTTCCATATATAGGGAACATATGGTGACCATCCATGAAAGGATGCGTCCCTTGAATAATCAATAACTATTTATTATTATCATTTACTTATTATATATGATATTTAATAATCGATAATTATATAATTAATTATTATTCTAAGAGAATGTTTTCCCAATGTTTTCCAAACATCAACACTCCCTCTCAATGAGGGAGACATTCTACATCATGCCAAGCTTGTCTTTGAAGTATACAAACTTCACCCTAGACTCATGACACTTGTCTATCAGTCTTGGGAAACGTCTCTCTCCCACCTGAATTGAGGAGAAACTCCTTCTGCGGCTCTCTCTCTGAGCCAATTAACTCTCTCTAAGATCAAGATCACTCTGGGTCCACATGTAATAGCATATAGCATATTTAGTCTTTAGTATTCCTTGTCAAATCACCATGACTAGGACAAAGACCACACCAAGATATTTCACCACAGGTACACACATGTGAGTGAATTTAAACTTGATGCTAACTGACACATGGAAAACACTTCAAGCACATCAAGTCCATAGTATTCCTTGTCATGGTCAAGGAAGGACTACGTCTAGGCCCATTTACCACAAGTGCACCTTTATGATAAATGTATCCTATCTCCCTTGGTCTGCAGCCCAATCTAAGAGAAGTTTCGCCCAATGTTGAAACATCAACACTCCCTCTTAGATAGGGAGGTATCTTTCCATAGTAGTACACAAATATTTTCTAGAGACACGTAGTCTCTGCTAGTGGTACACAACCACCATAGTAGCAAAAGGTTTTTCACACATGGCACTCCCATGTGGACTTCTAGAGGCTACTCCCTCTAGGAACACTTAGGGTCAACTCCCCATAGTGTGTGATGTCAAGGGTCAATGCCCTTGACATGTCCTCATGTTCTCTCCATATGTGACGTTGGGATATAATCCCAAATGCACTTATCCCTTCTTGAATAAGTGTCCTCATAGATCAAATCAACTCAATTCACAGAGGAGTATGATCTGGAGAATTTTTGTCACACATGGCACTCCCATGTGGACTTCTAGAGGATACACCCTCTAGAAACAATAGGGTCAACTCCCATAGTGTGTGACGTCAAGGGTAAACTCCCTTGACATGTCCTCATGTTCTCTCCACATGGGACGTGTCCTCATGTTCTCTCGACAAGGGATGTTGGGCTATAATCCCAAACACACTTATCCCTTCTTGGATAAGTGTCATCATAGATCAACTCAAATTAGTCACAGAGGAGTATGATCTGGAAAATGTCTCAGGAATTTGCAAACATCAACACTCCCTCTCAATGAGGGAGGCATTCTCTACCATGCCAAGTCTGTCACAGAAGTACTTGAACTTCATCATAGTTTGTTAAGAACATCAGCAACCTGCTCATCTGTAGGAAGGTACTACACCAATACTTCCTTCCTCTGCACCATGTCTCAGATGTAATGGTACTTGATCTCAATGTGGTTCAATTTGTCTTGAAACACTAGATTATCTAAGATCTTCACACAACTTTGGTTACCATAATGAATAATGGTGGAATCCAGCACATGTTTGGATAAATATGGAAGGAGATTACAAAGCCACACTACTTCATGGTTTGACATACTTAATGGAATGTAGTTTTCTTTTGCTGTGCTCAAAGCCACAAAATTTTGTTTCATGCTACACTATGAAACCATGGAAGATCCCAAAGTGAAGCAACACCCGAAGGTGCTCTTTCTGTCCACTACGCTCCCTTCCCAATTAGAGTCAATATATTCCTACCATATCATATCAGTACTGGAAGTATATCTCAGACCATGTCCAACTGTGCCTCACAAGTATCTCAACACATGCTTTGAAGCAATCAAGTGTGTCTATCTTGGTTGACTTATAAACTGGCTAAGTGAACTCACTGCATAGCAAATATTTGGTCTGGTGTTAACTAGATACATCAATTATCCAATCAGTTATATGTACAAAGTCCGATCAATTTCATCAGAATCAGAAGAAGACACACTTAGTTTCTTCATATTTGTCACCATTGGTGTAGCCATGAGCTTCAAATTCAGTGTCCCAAACTTCTTCAAAATATCAATTGTGTACCTCCCCTGACTCGTGAAGATCTCATTAGTTCTCTTCCACACCTCTAGTCCCAATAAGTAGTGCATCATACCAAGGTCCTTCATCTTCAAACTTAGAGGCCAATGCATACTTGTATTCAACAATAAGACTCTCTGTATTAGTGAGGAGTAAATCATCAACGTAGAGGACCAAAATCAGGGACTCGCCATTAACATTCTTATAGTATAGGCTGGGATCAACAACACTTTTGTTGAAGCCCAAAAAATCATCAGGTGTCCATCAATCCTCACATACCAAGCTCGAGGTGGTTTCTTGATTCCATACAATTCCTTCTTCAACCTGCACACATGAGACTCCTTCTCATGTATCACGAAACCGTCTGGCTGCTTGATGTATACTTCTTCCTCAATCTCTCCATTGAGAAAGGTTGTTTTCACATCCATCTAATGTAGTCTCCAACCCATGGATGTTGCAAGGGAAATAATCATTCGAATAGAAGTGTATCAAGGAACATGAGCGAATGTCTCCTCATAATCTATTCCGTCCACCTGAGAGAATCCTTTGGCAACAAATGTCGCTTTGTTCTTCTTGATACTCTCGTCGAATGTGTGTTTGATCTTATAGATCCACTTGGAAGTCACTGCAGACTTTCCCTCTGGGACTCTGTAACTTCTAAACACTGAGACTGAGAGTAACTTCTCTACTATGTCAACAACTTCCCTCCTCTGGGGCTATTGTATGTGGAACTTTCTCCTCCACTCTCTCTCTACAATTGCTTCCTATGCCACTACTTTATCTGGAATTGAGAGTGTCTTAATAACTTCTCCCTCTGGAGCTGGAGGTGACTCTTACTTTGTCTCTGCTCCCTCTAACACTAAAGGTAGCTCTTCCTCCTTTTCTGGAGGTAACTCAATCTCTGTTCCCTTTGTATGTAGTATCTCCTTCCTCTCTCATAGTGCCTCTACATACACTGAAACTGCTACCATGTCTGCTCCCTCAACATCTCATGGCTCAAATCATGTACCAATATTGCTATAACTTCTCTCTATGAGTCTCATATTGTATCTTCCTCCATCACAAGGTCCATCACCATAGCTTGCATTCATGGTTATTGAAAATGTCTCTTCTATTTGGCATGGTCATGTCCTAGGAGGTATATTTCTCCTAGAGACTACCTGTCTCTCAGCATCATTTCTGGTGATGCCACTCCATGACATCATGTTTGGAAGGTTTTTCTCTCCATTTTTTATTCTTTGCATGAGATATATGATGTAACAACCCAAATATTCTAAACATCCTTTTAAATCATAAGCAAATTAATTCCTGACTGAGACAATAACATCAACCTTCGTCGGCCTTCGGAACTTCTTCCGTCGGGATTTTTCTACTCGCGAAGTTTAATGGCTTGGACCCACATGCTTGTGGAAATCGGGAAATCGTCGGTCGGGAGTTCGCGAGCCCTGTTGCACCATGCATAGGACCTTCCAAGTCCCGAAGTCCAATGGTCAAGGGTCAACGCTTCCATCTCTGTCGGGAATTTCCCGGTCGGAAAATCGGCGATTTAAGTGTCATTATACACTCCTCCCACAAACCTCCGAATGTCGAAAGCCCGATATGATGTTGTGACGCCACGTGTGTCCCATTAACGCTTACGGGGCTCGAGCTGCCATGTCGCCATCGGGATTTCGCGTATCGCGAAATCATGATACCAATGGTTCACGGTATTGAAAACCCCGAAGTCCCGAACTCCGATATTCCGAGGTACGTGGGTTCGTACTGG
>SNQJ01S0008052.1:67089-88846 GCA_010110895.2 Picea sitchensis
TTCTTTCCCTTAATTTCTGTCACAGTTCATTAAATGCATCCTACAGTTTGATTATCACACAATTAATCATGCTTAATTTCTTTAACTGATTTTTCTTTATAATCTTTATCATTTATTCAATTAGGGTCGTTACATATGACTCCCCTTGTGTCTTGACTTCAAAAATAGATCACGCTACCTGCCATGTGATCTCACTGTCCACTAACCAGATCCCCCTTTTTGGAGACTGCACCAGAGAGAAGATCAATGAGATTGATCTTCTTTTCTCTTTCATTGATCGCACACTAGCAATATTGATGACATGCATAACAATATTGAGCACCTGTACTAGGGAAAGTGGCTCAAATACAATAAGAAATCTTTCGATCTCTCGTACCAGGAAAATGGTCCTTCAAAGAATTAAGGGTTCCCGTATCAAGGATAATGACCCTTGTTGTGAGTTTTCTTGCTTCCCAATGTCTAATACAGTCACTATTGTCATGAGAAACCAAATTCACTGATAGTCTCACGCAACTTTAATTTTCACAATGAACCAACGTAGGCTCAAGCATCTAACCAAATACATCATCAACAAGAACGATCTCAAATTCTGCATCTTCACCTTTGTCAACTAGAAGCAATTGATTAGTCAAATGGAATTAAAAATCCAAAACTAATTCAAACACCAAAAATTTATATAAATGGTGCAAAGGGGAAATTTTTTAATTCTCCCTTTGTCCAAGCGATTGATTTCCCACAGATTTCCCACAATCTATGGTCACAATCTATAATTGGAAACAAAGGCATGTGGCAATATTCCATGTTTCAAAGAACCATCCATGGAATTTCCGATTCATGGAATGATAATGTCCAGATCTACAAAGGCTCTTGGTCTCTCTGATTAGTCATCAATCTATCAAAAGTCTCCAATCGATTCAACCAATTCGATCTTGCAATACACTGTCACCGTAAATTGTTGTTAATTGGGATTCTGGCAACAATTACAAAACAGTTTGATGCCTATGAGACTATTATCGATCCAAAAAAATCATCAACTAATGATCTTGGCCACAATCCAATCAATACAAACGATCAACCACACTCTTTAACAGTGAAATGAAAATTTACAACCCTTATCCACAATACATGTGTTATTTTCATGTTTTGTGCCAAGCTCTACATGCCACGAATTTTAATCCCATGTATGGAAGCAAGAAGTCTTCAATTAATATTTTCATGATGTATTTTCCTCTGAGTGATATAGGTCATGGATTTTAGGGTGACCAGATGTGAATACACTTTAGTGATTCGCCATCGAGCTACTCTAAGTGTTGTCAATCGAACGACGATCCAATTTTCCAAGGATTTATCATGCCCACGCTATAGTCACGACTATACTCCAGTAATTCCATCTATGTAACCAGAAATCAGAAGGCTTTAACGATGTCACTTTGTTTTTAATTACTACATGATTGTTTTCAGTAAACTAGTCAATGTAAGCATCAGCGCAGTCGTGGCTATTGCATCTGTAATGGAATCTAAAATGCTCGATACCATACACTGCAGATCAATTGATTTCGCATAATGGAACGTTAATTTCCATACTAAAATATTTGAATCCTCTGAATGACTAGTAGACTGGGGTTTGTTGCTTTTCATACACATCTCGATTAATTTTCTACAATGCTCTTTTTCATTTTCTTTCATGAGCCAGGATGCTAATAAACCATGAATTTTCAGTATATTAGTGCCTCAGATGCATTTTTCAGCCATGACTTTGTTCCATTGAAGATTTGATCAAGTTTTTAGAGTTCCAACTATTGTTTTGTATCCTTAAAGGGATGGATTAATGGATGCATATTGTGTATACACATGTGGGCTTCGTCAGATCCTGCTTTTATTATATAGTTTTATTTTCTTCCATTTACCTGGGACCTCCTATGAGGGAGTGAAGCCCAGTCCTGCTCTGATACCATGTTGTTTTTCTTCATATAAGATATGATCGATATATTATTGAAATGATGAGTGTTCCATATATTGGGAACATATGGTGACCATCCATGAAAGGATTCGTCCCTTGAATAATCAATAACTATTTTTTATTATCATTTACTTATTATATATTATATTTAATAATCAATAATTATATTATTAATTATTATTCTAAGAGAATGTCTTCCCGATGTTGTCCAAACATCAACACTATATACAATACCAAAATCAATGGTTCCATTTATGTACCGAATGACCCTCTTGGTGGCTTTCCAATGGCTCTCATGTGGTTTCTCCATGAATTGGCTAAGTAGGTTTAATACATATGCAATATCAGATCTAGTTGCGGTTAAGTAATTTAAACTTCCCACAAGTTGTTTATACAAGGTGCCATTCACTTCTTTTGTATCATCATTTTGAGAAAGCCTAAAATTTTGTTCTAATGGAGTAGACTCTGATTTTGACTTATGCATTTTGAAACTTTTAACAAGTTCTTTAGCATACTTATTTTGAGTAATAAAAGTCCTACCATCTTCCCTCCATACTTCAATTCCTAAACAATAACGCATATGGCCAAGATCCTTCATGTCAAATGCATGTGATAACTATAATTTGAGTTCCTCGACCAACTTTGTAGCATTCCTTGTTATGACCAAATCATCAACATACAATGAAATCAAAGCAATATGCCTAATTTCATCTATCATGATGTAAAAACTTGGGTCACTCTTACTTTTAATGAATCCCTGTTGAAAAATAAGTTGTTAATTTTCACATACCATGACCTTAGAGATTGTTTGAGACCATAGAATGATTTATTTAATATGCATACAAAGTGTTCTTGACCTTGTTTTCCAAAACCATTTGGTTGAACTAGATACACTTATTCCTTTAATTCACCATTTAAAAATGTTGATTTAACATCCATATGATTTAAATGTCAATTGTGCTTTGCATCAAGTGAAATTAACAATCTAATGGTATTAATTTTAGGTACTGGTGTAAAGGTTTCATCATAATATATTCCTTTCTTTTGTGAGTATCCTTTTGCAACTATTCTGGCTTTAAATTTATTTATTCTACAATAATAATTTAATTTTCCCTTAAATAATCATTTTGAAATACGAACTTTATATTCAGGAAACTCAGTGAGTTCCCAACTATCATTTTGCATTAAGGAATCATATTCTTCCTGCAGTGCACTCATCCATTCTTTATGATATTATTCTTGTTCAAAATTCAAAGGTTCTTCTACACTCATAACTTGAGTCATCATATCATAATCTTTATACCTTATAGGTGTTTGAATTTTCCTTATTGATATCCATAATGTCTCACTGCTTTGTGGAGTTGCTCCAACATTTCTAGGTGTGCATTGGTTGCTTGAAGATTGATATTCAACATCAACATGTTGATCTTCAACTTGTTTTTCTTCTTCACTTTCAATGCCTTCTTCAATAACTTTCCATACATCAACTTGTTTTTGAACCTCATCTACATATTTATCAAATATAACATCTCCACTTGCAAACACTTTATGATTAATGGGATCATACATTTTGTAATATTTATGGTCAACACAATAACCAATAAAGATACATTTGGTTTCCTTTGCATCAACTTTTCTTCTATGTTCCTTTGGAATGTGTGAAAATGATTTACCCCCCAAAACCCTAAAATGACTAACAAGTGGTTTATAACTGTTGGCACAGTGGCAGACCCAAGGTTCACTCCAAGAGTGCACCAACAATCCCAAACTACTGGCCCTCTCGGCAACACCTACGAAGCAGATAAAGTCTCACCCGAAGTAGCTATGCGGGGGTTGCAGGAAAAGATGTCTATAACCAGGGGAATATCAAGTGGATCTTAACACAATACAGTGCAGTGTACCTAGCCTACTTATCTCTAAGACCTACTCCACCTTCTTATAGATATGATCTAATACAATAATGAAATAATAGTATATCAAAGACAAAGATAAAGCATCAATCATACACACATAACACCAGATATACATGGTTCAACCTCTCCCTAAGGCTACGTCCACAGAACTGTGCTTATGATGTATTAAGGTAAAGCTTACAGTTCTTATCTGCACTCTATACCTGTAGATCTTCTTCTTCTTCTCTCTTTCTCTCCCCCTACTACACACCCAGCTGTAGGACTTGATCTTCACACCTAGTTGAAGATCTTACAATGCCATAAGGCTCTTACTCTCATCCCTTCTTTCGCTCACTATACAATATTCTCTTAGTGAACAATAAACAATAACAATTCTCAAAAACAGTACTGACCCGAACCAGGTCCTCTCGACCTCTATTTATGAAATACAGTCCCTCACCGATAGCCTTAGGCCGAAACCTAGGTGCCAAAACCCTAAAAGATCAAAACTCTAGGTGTCTAAAACCCTAGGTCAACTTGACCCACTTTTTCCCTGGCTTCGCCAGCCTGTCTTTCCTTCCTTCTTGCGCGGTGCTCCAAAGCATCCAATGGTGGATTTTTCTGCTTGTTGAGTTGTCCACGATCCTTCTTCCTTACTGATCTATCATTCTTGATCCTCTCATCCAACGCCTTTCATTTTCTTACTTTGCTCCATCTTTTATGCTCTTTTGCTTACTTCGACCCAGTGACAGTTACTGTGTCTCCCACGAAGTTCACTTTTCACCTTTTCTTCCTTTTTCTATGCTTCCTTCCATAACCATGGGCCAACAAGCCCCCAACACTCACCTATGACTCATCTTGAGGCACTTTGAATCTAATCCTTCTGTTTTGCTTCGACTTTGGAATGTGCAGGGCAGCCTTGGTTTCTACTTTATGCTTCCTCTTCCTCCTTGTGTAGACTGTCTTTTCCGTGTCTGGTACCCAATTTCAACTACACCTGGTACCTAGACCCTTTTCCTCTTGTTTTTACTGAGAGTTGCAAGGCAGTTGGTTATCATAGTACAACTTCAGCCGACTCCCATTCATCAATCCTTCCTTCCATTCTCCCTTCAATGTTTTCAGTTGCGCAGCTCCTCCTTCTGTAACATAGGCAATCTCATATGGTCCTATCCAATGTGTTCTGAACTTCCTTGGGTGTCTTATAAATGTACTGTCATACACCAGTACTAAATCACCTTGCTTGAGTGTCTTCTTCTTGATGTGTTTGTCATGATATGTCTTCTCTCGTTCCTTCTGAACCTATTGGTGGAATCCTGCAATGAATCTGTCTTCTTCCAGTTCAACCAACTGTGAGAGCCTTTCCTGAAAAACACCAGTGTCATCCATACCTGTAAAAGAAACAATTCTTAAGCTTGGTACCAAGTATTCCATCAGGAAAATAGCTTTGAGATCATAAACTAACTTGAAAGGAGTCTACATTGTTAATTTCTTGCAAGTGGTTCAATAGGCCCATAGTACTGCAGGTACTCTTAAGTCCCAGACATCCCTATTCACAATGCAAATCTTTTTTAATGCTGTCTCCAAGATCTTATTGAATGATTCAACTGTTCCATTTGCTTGTGGATGGTAAGGTGTTCTCTTCTGATGGTGGACTGCAAATTCTTCAATCAGGGCTTCAACTGTCTTATTGATGAAATGTGTGCCTTGATCACTCATAAGGATCTTGGGGCATCCAAACCTAGTTATTATTCCATCAAATATAAAACGCGCAGCTGTAGTTGCACTCAGTCTTTAACTTCTCTGGCTTTGGCCCATCTGGTTAAGTATTATGTCGTGGTAATGATATACCTTTCTCTTGTGCGCTTCCCTGGTGGGTTGATAGGTCCCATGAAGTCAATGGCCCATTTTTCAAATGCTTGTAGGGTCATCTATGGTGCTAATGACATTTCATCTCTTCTGGATGGTCTCCCAACTCTCTGGCACACATCACAGGCTCTAGCATAATCCTTAGCATCTCTGTGTAAGGTAGGCCACCAAAGGCCAACTCGTAGAACCTTCTGTGTAGTTGCTTTCCCTGCATAATGTCCTCATGAAATGCCTTCATGAGCTTCTGCAAGGATCAGTGGGCGTTATGCCTCCATAACACATCTTCTTAGTATCTCATCAGGTCCCATCTTGTATAGCTGACCCGCTATCAATGAAAATTCTGTAGCACGCACTTCTAGTTGTTTCTTCTGGGGAATTGTATACTCACTAGGTGCCATTCCTATTGATAGGAACTGAAATATGTCTGTGAAGTGGTCATCAATCTTCCTAATGGTGAGCAACTGTGCATCCGGTAGTGTATCCTCCAAACTGGTGGGTTCTTCTCCATGTTCCAACCTCGACAAGTGGTCAAGGCCCTTGTTCATTCTTCCTGGCTTAACTATGATCTCAAAATCATATTCTTGAAACAACATAATCCATCTGCATATTCGCCCCCCCAACACTGGCTTGTTGACTAGATATTTCAGCGTAGAGTGATCTGTGAACATTTTAAAATGTCCTCCCAACAAGTAGTGGTAGAATTTTTGCAATGCATACACCATGGCTAATCCTTCCCTCTCGATAGTGATGTAGTTGATTTCTACTGTGGATAAATTCCTGCTAGCAAAGGCTAACAGGCGATCGATGTCTCCTTCTCCCGGTTGTGCCAGTACTGCTCCCAATGCAATAGAATACGCATCGACGTGCACATGAAACTCTTTGCTTCAATCTGGAAAGACCAAAATGGGCGCAGTGACCATCTTCTGTTTCAGTGTGTCGAAGGTGTGTTGGCATTCATCTGTCCAACCAAACTGGTAGTCCTTCTTTAGCAGCTTCTCCATCAGTGTTGTAATTTGGGCATAGCCTTTAATGAATTTCCTGTAATATCCAGTATGTCCTAGCGCAGTGCGCAGTTGTTTCACTGAAGTCAGAGGTGGAAAATCAACTATACTTGCAATTTTAGATGGATCAACCACCAATCCTTGCTTGCATACAATATTACCTAATAACACACCAAATGATTAGAATAAGATGCACTTCTTCAAATTCAAAGCAATTTGACACTGCCTGCATTTATCCAACATTAGCCTTAGACATTCAATATGATTTTTCAACAAACTAAACACAGTCCAGTCATCAAAATAAGCTTCTAAAAATTTATGCAAAAATTCTTTGAACGCTTCGACCACCACCCTGGAAAAGATAGTTGGGGAATTCTTCAGTCCAAATGGCATCACTGTGTATTGGTAGGATCCCCATTCCGTGGCAAATGTGGTCTTGTAGAAGTCCTCCTTGGAAATCCGGACTTGATGGTATCCTGAAAATCATCTGTGAAAGAATATACCTCCTGGCATCCCATTGTCTAATACTTCATCAGTGAATGGTGTAGGGAAAGGATCATGCCGACAGGCATAGTTCAACTTTCTGAGGTCCACATATATGTTGATTTCTCCTCTCTTCTTGTCCTGTACAACCATAGGTCTGATCCACTCTGATTCTTCAACAGGTTCAATAATCCTTGCTTCCATCATTATGTCGAGCTCAATCTTCACTTTTTCCTTGTATTTCGGGTTTAATCTATAGGGTCTTTGCTTGACTAGATTTGCATCTAGTTTCAAAGGTATTCTCATCTCTCCCATAGGTCCTTTGATTCCATTCATATCAATGAACTTGGTGGGAAACAAGTCCTGATATTCATGCAGTAGCTCTGTAATTTTGTCAATGGTAGCAGCATCCCAATAATCTTTGACATTGGCAAGCTTCGGTGTCTCCTTTGTTCCAATATTGAATTTTTTAATCTTGAATGCCTGACCAATAAAAGGTAGCTCGACTCCTGGACCTTCTACATTTATTTTCCCTTCTGTTTCAATAGTGTTTACCCTTCTGGGATCATCATCGTCATCGGTATTGATGTTGTAGAAACTCTGCAATTTCTGGAGAGGCGCAGTCCATTCGTCCTCTTCTTGTTCCATAGGGAGGTTGGATGCCTCCTCGAATACCTTTTGTCTCACAATCTACAATGCTTGGTCTACTAAAGGATATTCACTTTCAAATAAAAAGGTGGTTAAAAAGTTCTGAATCGTACCTTCCCAATCTATAGTGACAAGGCGTAGCTCCGCTTGAAGGTACCAGTTGATAGGGGTCGTGTCCAGTGTGTTAATGAATCTATGCACCCATTGTTCTCGAGGAATGTCACTCTAGGCCTGTTCACAGCTTCGCACATGGTCCGTTGGGAAACTTCGAGCGGTATATCTTACGTCGAAACTTACTTCTCGTGATGAGAACCGTGTTGTCATCAAGGTTCAGCATTGTTTCCTATCTGTGATGTTGCTTTTATGTGTCCCCCACCATCTTGTTGGTGTGGCTTTCAGGGCCTCATCCATTGTCGACAATCATTGTTGTGTTGGTACATTGGTTTCAAAATCTGATAAGAAGGATTCTAAAGGGTTCAGACCATCAAATGTGGGTAAGTTACTTACTGTTGTGTCGATCTAGCGAACTTCTCTGGTTAATCTAGCACATCTTATGATAGATGCCTCATACATATGGTTCTTCCAGTTCTCCAGTGCTTCTTCTAAATATGATGAGCACGCGTTGTCACTTCACCAAATCAGATTCCCATCAGTTGTAGGGTTGATGTAATCTTGTTGTCTGGCTGTCAGTTTGTATATATTATCTACTTCATATGCGTGGTCTTCTTCTCTGATGGGTTCTGTGTATCTTTGACCTTCATCTGGATCTAAAGGTGCAATGACCCTTAGGATGTCTCTTTCAAATTTCATACGTCTCTTCTTCAAATAAACAACAATAGAGTTGTTGAATGCCCAATCAATTCCTAATAGTGTTGGGTAAGGGAAGTTGTCATCAACGATTTCAATGACCTCAAAATCTGCAAAGGTCCTCACTCTGTCGATGTCCACAGGGACATGATCCAGTCGTCCAAATGGGCTAACATCTTGTTGATTATCCATTGTAATCCTTATAGGGGAATAGACTAACCTCGGTTTTCCCATTAGTGCCCAAGTTTGCTTTGTCATGACATTGACCTCCAACCCTAAGTCGAGGACCACATAGTCTATATCATACTCTCCTATTTGAGCATTCAAGTGTAATTCTTTGTTTGTCCTTATCCTTTTCCCAATTTGGTGTACTGCCCTATTCAACAAGGGGTCTATCTTTTCTAGCTCATATTGCTTGATTAAATTCTAAAGTTCCCTTACAATGTTTTCATCCTGGATTAGCTTAATACAAGTATATAGAAATTCCATGAGCTTGCTTACCTCTTTTCCCTCTCTCGGCGAAGCAGACTGATCGAATACCGGTGGAATTCTATATTCTCTTACTTATGGCCATGTTATTGATGATGAGCCTTGATCTCTTCTAAATTCTTTCCTTGCGTCTTCAAATGTTCGTCTTTCTTTCTTAGCATCAAAAGTTTGAGTCTTCTCCACATCTTTTCTGACTCTTGAGTCTTATGTAGTCTTTTCCTGGGTCACTCTATCTTCTCCTATAACAGTGCCTCCTCGAGTAATAACAACGACTCTAGGGTCTTCTTCGTGAGGTTCATCATATATCAATTGCACTTGCGGGTTCTGGTGAGGTCCTTGTCTTTCTTGAAGCTTAGCCACCAGTATGTGGCAATATTCTATAACATTCTCAAAAGAATTGCAATAACTGCAAGTAGTACAAGGGTTTTGGAAATCCCTTTCTAGATGTCCTGGCTGCGCGCAATTATAAAAAATTACATGTCCTCGGCCTTGGCCCATTCCTCCTCCTTGTCCTCTTCCTCTATATCCACTACAAAGATTGAAGTTTCCTCTTCCCGGGGAGTTGTACTGCATAGTGTTTCCTTCTTGTTGTACTTCGCCTTAGATCTTGTATAGATCCCTTGACCTTTCATGCATGAGGTCATAGGCCCTATAGTCTCTATCATCATGCCCTACTGACTTACAAAAGGTGCACTATAGGTTTGCAGGTGTTTGAACATACTTTTGCATGTAATATCACTCACCAGGGCGATGTCGGTTTCTGCATACTTCTCACCAGGGCAATGTGACTTGCCTCAAGGGGCTCAGAGTTCCTGAGGCTAGATATTCATGAAATGCAAGGCAGTGTTCCTTATCATGGCCCTCTAATCTGCATATGACACACCATATGTCTTCTCTTTTGTCCTTTCCCTTATCGTTTTTTATGTCTTCGACCTGTAAAGGAAAACTGGTCAGTTGGCTCAAGATCTGGCTCATACCCGAGCTGGATTCTCCCATAGGGGTTGATTCAAGCTTCATGGCAATCTCCAGTGCCTCAGACTATGAAGAAATTTTATGTTGCATCAGAGGAACTCTGATGTGTGGTAACAACTCAGCGATGAACCATTATTTGTTCTGTTCATATGGGATCTTAAAATTTAATCGGCATGTTAAGGTCTTGAATCTCTGATCGAATTCCTAGACAGGTTCAACAACCTTCTAATTGATTTCCTTCAGCTCTATAATACAATGTGACTCCGATTTTGGTTTCTTGAATTCTGCAATCAACGCGTTCTTAATCCCATTCAATGGTTGGGGTTTTGCAAGTCCTTGGACAAGCTTCATGTACCATCTCAGTGCACGATCTCTAAGAGTAGTGTTGAACTAGTTTCTTTTGACGCCCTCATCAGTGACATTCTTAATATTCCACACAGCTTCACATAGGAACCAATGTTGATATGGGTCTTCAGATCCATCCCCTCTAAAGACAGGGAACCTCATCTCATCCACCATTGAGCTACTTGGGTTTCCTATTTGAGTAGATACTGAACTGCTAATAGTAACACTCTGAGGACTCTAGTGACTTTGATTGCCTAGTGTTCTTGAAACAATAGGAGGGTTAATGATACTTACTTCAACAGTCTGCGTAGTTCTTGAGTTTTCTGGCTCGTCGTGGCGAAGTTCTTCAGTTTCTCCTTCCTCTGGCCTAGTGGATTCTGGACGTTCTTCATCTATTAGATATGCCTCTTCCCCAATGTATAAACCTTCTTCTCTGTAGTTTTGTTTGAACAGGTTCCCAAGGTGAACCCCTCTAAACACTCTCCCACTGCATGTATGTCCAGCTTTTGTGTCTTTGTCTCTGTCCGAATTTTTGAACATTAGATTTTCTAGCTTCAACCAATCTACTGTATGTTTAGAATGTTCTTCTCATGCAAGAGCATATTGATTCTTAACTTCAGAAAATGCAAAAATTTCCATCTGGGTCCTTTGAAAAAGTATCTCTCGGCTTGGCTATACGATTCTACTCTGTCAACAGCAAATTCAGTGATATACCCTCCAATGGTACTATCAAACCAATGATCTATGGCTCTGGATACAACATTGTTGACTCTTTTAACCTTCTGGATCAGCGTCGGTGTCCAAACCACAGGGGGTCTAGATATGATTTTGAACTGGGTATCATCTAACCTATCCAACCACTCAAACAACTCCTGATGGATTCCTCCAAATAAGATCTCGTGGATGTCGGTGAAAATGTATCTTTGTAGCCAATCTTCAGTACTCAGCTTAGGGTTCTTGTTTTGGGCTTCAGCGAAGTCCCTTTATTGATATTCTATCCACTTTTGAATCTTTGTCTTCGATGGGAACCACCTTGACATTCCCTCATCAAGATTTTGGTCCCGACAATGGAACCATTTGTTGGCACAGTGGAAGACCCAAGGTTCAATCCAAGAGTGCACCAACAATCCCTAACTACCGGCCCTCTCGGCAACACCTGCGAAGAAGATGCAATCTCATCGAAAGTAGCTATGGGGGGGTTGCAGGATAGAGATGTCTACAACCAGAAGAATATCAAGTGATCTTAACACAATACAACTCAGTGTACCTAGCCTACTTATCACTAAGACATACTCCACCTTCTTATAGATCTGATCTAATACAATAATGTAATAATAGAATATCAAAGACAAAGATAAAGCATCAATCATACACACATAACACCATATATACGTGGTTCACCCTCTCCCTAGGGCTATGTCCACAGAACTGTGCTTATGATGTATTCAAGTAAAGCTTACAGTTCTTATCTGCACTCTCTGCCTGCAAATCTTCTTCTTCTTCTCTCTTTCTCTCCCCCTCCTGTGCACCCAACTGCAAGACTTGATCTTCGCACCCAGCTGAAGATCTTACAATGCCAGAAGGATCTTACTCTCATCCCTTCTTTCGCTCACAATACAATATTATCTCAATGAACAATAATCAATAAAAATGTTCAACAACAGTACCGACCTGACCCAAGTCGTCTTCACCTCTATTTATGCAATATATTCCCTCACCGACAACCTTAGGCCAAAAGCTAGGTGCCAAAACCCTAAAAGATCAAAACCCTAGGTGTCTAAAACCCTAGGTCAACTTGACCCACTTTTTCCTGAGCTTCGCCAGCCTATCTTTCCTTCCTTCTCGCGCGGTGCTCCAAAGCATCCAATGGTGGCTTTTTCTGCTTGCTGAGTTGTCCATGATCCTTCTTCCTTACTGATCTTTCATTCTTGATCCTCTCGTCCAACAACTTGCATTTTCTTACTTCGCTCCATTTTTTCTGCTCTTTTGCTTACTTCGACCCACTGACAGTTACTGTGTCTCCCACGAAGTTCGCTTTTCACCTTTTCTTCCTTGTTCTCCGCTTCCTTCCATAACCAAGGGCCAACAATAACCATAGAATGCTTCATAAAGGGGTTTATTCTCTGACTATTTGGTTGGACTTTTATTTTTGAGATAGACAGTAGTACTTGTAGCTTTAGCTAAACAATTATCAGGAAGATTCTTACCTTTAATCATGTTTCAATAACTTTAAATCAAGGTTCTATTTTTCTTCTTAGCCATTCCATTCTACCAAGGAGTATGTGAAACTGTATAATCTTTCTGAATCCTATTTTTTTGCAGCATTTGATGAAATCATCTTATGTCTGTTCTCCTCCTTTATCTGATCTAAAAATCTTGACATGTTTACCTATCTTATTTTCACCCATGTTCTTAAATTCTTTGAAGTATTCAAACACATAAATTTTGTTTTTCATAAAATAAAATCGTGTAAATATTGTTCTATAATCAATAAAGATAAGAAAATAACAAGCTCTTCCAAATGACTTAGTTTTGATGGGACCACACACATTAGGATGTAACAATTGAAGAATTCATCTTTCCCTTTTATCTCTACTTATAGGGAATTCATTCATATGTTTTTCTCCTAGTGAAAAACCATCACATTAATCATGTTCATTCTTAAAAGCTGGGATACCCTCCACCATCTCTTTCCTTTGAAGTAAATCTAGATCATGACAATTTATATGACCATATCTTAACTTCCATAGTGCTTTTGTATACATAGTTGTTGATGACAACACTTGATGATCCTTGACAGTAACATTAGGTTTTTATAGGCCTTGCACTCTGATCCCTTCGGAAATAACATTGTGGTGATCCTATATGTCCTTCACATGATAACATGACTTCAAAAATTCAACTTTTAACCCTTGATCTGTAATTGTTGAAACCGAGAGTAATTTTTTCTTAATCCTTTGCACATGCATTGCATGCTTGATTTTTTTCAAAAGAGAACTTGGTAAATTCACAAATAAATCATCGTGATCTTTTATTTCATGAAATCTACCATTACCTAGATAGATTTTACCACCATTATTTTTCTCATGATGATTCACGAACCAATCTTTATGACATCTCATATGAATAGAAGTACCTATTTTTGTGAACCATGCATTACACTCATTTGTTTCTGCTAATAAAGTTGCATATGAAATAAATAACTTGAGAGTTTTTAGATCGTCACTTACTATTTCTTTTCTATTATCAAAATGATATGTATGTGTTCTAAATTTGGACACATGAAACTTATTTTTCATACAATCCTTAAGAAACTGTCCAAACTTACCTTAATAGTAACATGAGCCATTCCTCTTCTCACGTGTATCTATCCTTGGTGATTTTTATAGCGTCATTTACCACTATATATGTATATGGTGACTTGTTTTCCTATGTTACATCCCTTTCCCTACTTGTAGGACTTAAATCTCCTTTGTCCTATGTTACATCCCTTTCCCTACTTGTAGGACTTAAATATCCTTTGTCCTATGTTACATCCCTTTCCCATTACTTATAGAGTGTTCACAAGTAGAGATGTTATATTTCATGAATATGAAGATGAGGTTAAAAAATAAGTTGATGTATGGAAATTTCCCGAAGAAGGCATTAAAAGTGAAAAATCAAAAGAAATTGAAGATCACTAGGTTGATGATGAAAATTAAGCTACAAAATCCAAAGTACAACAAGAAAGGTTGGAGCAATTCCTCAAAGAAGTGAGACACTACATAGATCAACAAGAAAAATTCAGACACCTATCAGGTATAAATATTATGCTTTCATGACTCAAGTTATGAGTGTAGAAGAACCTTTGAATTTTGAAAAAGAAAAAAATCATAACGAAGCAGGAAGGATATGATTCCATAATAAAAAATGATGCTTGGGAACTCACTGAGTTTTTTGGAGATAAATTTACTATCAGTTCAAAATGTTTATTTAAGGAAAAAGTAAATTATGATGGTAGCATAAATAAATTCAAAGTCAGACTAGTTGCAAAAGGATATTCACAAAAGGAAGAAATAGATTATGGTAAAACCTTTGCATCCATAACTAAAATGAATACCATTATATTATTAGTTTCACTTTCTACAAATCACAATTATCATTTAAATCAAATGGATGTTAAATCAACATTGTTAAATAGTGAATTATATGGTCTCAAACATACTCTAAGGTCATGGTATGTGAAAATCGACAACTTCTTTTGTCAAGAGGGATTCATTAAAAGTAAGAGTGACCTAACTCTTTACAACACAATATATGACCTTGGGCATATTTCTTTAATTTCATTATATGTTGATGGTTTTGTCATAACAGGGAATGCTACAAAGTTGGTTGAAGAAATCAAATTACAACTATCACAAGAATTTGACATGAAGGATCTTGGCTAGTTGCATTATTGTTTAGGAATTGAAGTATGTAGGGAATATGGTAAGAATTTTGTTACTCAAATTAAGTATGATAAATAACTTGTTAAAATATTCAAGATGCATAAGTGAAAATCAATGTCTACTCCATTAGAACAAAATTGTAATATTTCTCTGAATGATGATACAAAAGAAGTGAATAGCACCTTGTATAGACAACTCGTGGGAAGTTTAAATTATTTAACCAAAAGTAGACCTGATATTCCATACGCAGTTAGCCTACTTAACCAATTCATGCCGAAACCACATGAGAGAAATTGGAAATCGGCCAAGAGTATCATTTGATACATAAATAGAATGATTTATATTGGTATTGAATACACCAATGGCTTGAATGATGAGTTGAAAGATTATTTAGATTATGATTGGGCGGGAGATCCAGATGACAGAAGGTCCACCACTAGATATGCATTCAATATAGTATCTAGAATGGTGTCCTCGGACAACAAGAAGCAGCCAATTGTTTCATTGTCCTCCATTAAAGCTGAGTACAAAGCATTGTGAAGTGATACATGTGAATCAATAAGGCTAAGTCATATTCTTGAATATATGGGAGAAAGGAAAGAAGCGTCGACATCAATCAAAGTAAATAATCAAAGTTCAATGAAATTGGCCAACAATCCAGTTTTCCATGCAAGGTCAAAACACATTGATATCCAACATCACTTTGTAAGAGAAAAGATACAATAAAATGTGATTGACTTGTTGAATTGTGACACAAATGATAATGCTACTAATATTTTTTCCAAGACTTTGGGAAAGGCCAAATTTGAAATATGTATAGATAAGATAGGTATTGTAAGGATTTCTTAATTAAGGGGGAAGAGTTAGCATGAATTAATAACTCCACAAAAAAAATGTTGTTGAGTGGAAAACTGTATGGGATAAGGATATCGATAGGTAATCCTAATACTACTTCTAATTGGTCAAGTGTGATGTGCATTGAGAGCCATTAATCCATGATAAGTGATCAATGAACTAACTGCACTTGATTTTGTATAAATACATGTGATTTCTAATGCAATATATGGGAAATTTTGTGTGTTTATTTATGTGGCTCAGACACTCTTCCTTCTTTGTTCAAAGTTTTGTGAGATCTATGTTCTTTGTTTTGATCTCTAATCTATATTTATGATGTGTAGAATGGTAAGGCCTTGAAAGATGACAACGATCACCATCCAATGCCTGATTATATCCTTCATCGTCGACCAAGTTGAGGGATCATTTAAGGATCAAATAGGTCCTATTTGCAACAACTAATTCATTTGTTCTGGTCTATATCCATCCAGTAACCTAATGTCACCATTTTAGATAAGTCAATTTTCCTTGTAAAGACCTCATATCCAGTCCACCAACACAATTTTTAAATACTATAAATTTTTTCGATCAAGGTGAAGCCACCCAATCCTTGGTCTCTGGCCATCTACATTCATTTTGCTTCACAAAGTATTGTTAATGTTCACATTGGTCACAATCCCAATAGAAACCTCACAAGGATAAAATATCCCTTTGTGTTTTTATAGAGGTGGTACTCCTCTGTTATTGTCTGAAATATATAGCTTTTAGTTCTTGAATTAAGCTATCAAAATAGGGAAATGCTAAACAATAGATCTCAAATATTTATTACATTGAAAATATAAAGAAAAGATGAAAATATATTCACATAGAAAAATTTCATGAGAGAAGGACTAAGAATCTTTTAAAGACTAAAATATAATATATACAAAATATTATACAAAAATAAAGAAACCATCATATGAAAATATAACATTCCTCACATCCATCATAATATAATAAGATTTGATCATATTCATAAGATAGAAAGATATAAATCCACAATGCAGAGAAATTTAAAAGAGTATTTCATTCAAAACATAAGCGAGTATGATAGGTGCACATAAAAAATCTCGTGCTCATAAACTTAGAGTTTGAGAAATCATTAAAGTTACACCCCAAGGTAGTTCTCTGGGGAGTTCAAAATAATAGTCTATTTTACAATAAATTAAAAAATCTTGCATTTGTCCAAATGGAATGAGATGGGGTTCATGTGGACCTTAAAAAAATAGACTGTGACTAAACCTGGAAAAAGAAGAAGGAGATGATCATATATGGGTTACGAACTCTCAAAATATTGAAAGACACAACTGGATGATTTCTAAATGAGAAGCATTAAAGATAAAGGATGATGAAAAGTGATCAATTTACTTCCCACAATGGATTCTCACTCCCTAGTATATGGTTGCTAATGTGCATTTTATGTTCTCTTTTGTTGGAATTCCCTGATCGGTTACAACTGCTCCATCTTGATCTAGTTCCATTATTTTAGTTAAATATCTCTTTAACCAATTTTCAATATAATCTCTCATTGGTGCAACACTTATTTCTTTCCTTACTTTTATGTCAAATATTGAACTTTCCAGATATCTAAAGTCCATTGAAAGTTTTTTTAGTGTATCCTCAATATATTCATTTTTTTTACATAACTAACCAACCAACTTTCCACTTTTGTTTTTGAATACTCGATCAATTTGTTAAATCTCTCAGCCGATGCAGTCTTCAATGAGTCGATGTTTTTCTCAAATCATTCTTTTAACAGAAGTATTGAATTCAATATTAGATGTGGGTCCTCCAAATCTCCAGTTGATCCATCTAAATCCAATTCAATAAATTTTAAATATAAGTCCCCTTTCTTTACACTTATGATATAATAATCAACTAAAATTTCTTTTAAACTCTTTATTCTTTTTATCCAACATGCCATGAGTTGTTTTGATCCATCTAAATCCAATTCAATAAATTTTAAATATAAGTCCCCTTTCTTTACACTTGTGGTATCATAATCAACTAAAATTTCTTTTAAACTCTTTATTCTTTTTATCCAACATGCCATGAATAAATTTTAAATATAAGTCCCCTTTCTTTACACTTATGGTATCATAATCAACTAAAATTTCTTTTAAACTCTTTATTCTTTTTATCCAACATGCCATGAGTTGTTTTATTTGGATTGGTGAAGGCAAGTCCTCCTCTTTTCTTCATATCTCATTAACACTTGAAACTTTTTCAATAAAGGTAGAAATGGCCCCTTTATAGAAATCTTCGTCATTTTCAAGATCGACTTGAAGGTATTGTCTAAAATTTGTCATTCTTAATCCCAAGGAAACAAAATCATTTTTCTATTCCCATGTCTCGAGAGTAAGATACATTATTTTATTGATGTTTTCTCCAACATACCTTTTAATGACAACGAGTAAAATTGATTTTCATCTTATTCTGGAGCTAGATTATGTTGTCCCATCAAGACTCTTTGCACTATAGAAATTGGACTGACAAATATAGGTGGGGGCATTAAAGCACGCTCTAATTGTTTAATTCTTTCCTTTAGAGTGGGATTTTCATTCTCCATTTCTCCAACTGAAATTTTTAGGGATTCTCCTATAGCTTCATGAATTTGTACAATTATGGAAGGTGGAACTCCATTGAAGTCAAGTTCTTAGCTTAATTTTCCTTGTAACTTTTTATTTTTTGAATGAATTTTTTCGATAACCAATTTCTTTAAAAAAAATTCAAATAAGGAACGATGCAGAGTTAGGGATTCCTCTTCAAATACAATTGGATCCTAGGTGGCCAATTCTATTGCAACTTCTCTTCTTTCTTGAATCCTCTGTTCTTCATCTTCAAACTCAATGTCCTCAATATTCACATCAATATCCATATCTTTAAGAACAATTTATTCTTCAAGTATGGAATCACTTCCTCCTTCATTATTTATTGCTCTTTTCCTTTTTCTAGTCATAGGGAGTTTGTGAGGTATTTATAGATTTGCCTTAGGAGGTTTTTGTTCACCGCCATCATTGAAATTATATATTGAAGATTTCCTTTGCTATTGAATTGCATTATGCATTTTTTGTTTGGGTAGGCCACTTTTTTTAGAAGTATTAGGTGACTGTGAACACCTTTCGTTCATGACTCTTACTCCTTGTATATGTTGATCATTGGTAATAACAACCGTTTCAATATCCTCTCTTTTTTTTCAATAGACTATGCTTGAGGATTATGGTTATCACCTTCTTCTTCTTCGAATAGGAATGTAATTGAAACTAAGACATTGTAGCCTACATATTTCATGTGTTTCATAAACAACTAGTTGGGGACAAATCCTTTGATTTCATCCACTTTCAATAAATTAAACTGATCAAACTAGACTGAGAATTCATCGATATTTGTAGTGTTTTTCAGTGTCATCTCTCCATTTTTCCATGGAATAGGAATAAACTCCGTTTTCCTCTTTTCATTAAAGAAATGGGCCCAAAATCTATATTGTTTGCATACTTCAACAACAAATATCTTATGTGGAACACAATACAACAAATATGAGGGTTTTTCACGAGAACAATAAATTCTAATAATACCGAAATGCTCCATTGATTCAAAGCTTCCTCTCTTATCCAAAAAGGATGTTTCTTTTAAAGAAAATCTTGATGTGTTTGGTCCATAAGTAGGTTTTTTGAAAGAGGAAATGAATGCATTTTGTACTTCATAAAAAATATACATAGCCTTTTGTTTCCATAAAGTAGGATACCACATCTAGACAAGGTCAATTTTACAATTGACTTGTTTATCCAAATGCAAAACTTTGAAAACATAATAGTATGTAATGGAGAAAACCAAATATGAAGACATGCATAATTTTTTGTTCTTTCTGAAATTTTCCAACTGAAAAGATAATTCACTAGAGATGATCTTTTCTCAATCAAATATTTCTTTCTCATGGATAGAAAAGTACAAGATACACAGAGCCAGTTGGGGAATAATAGCCATAGATTCTTTTCCAACTACTTTGGCGAATGGCCATGCCATTTCTTGATAAGGATTTTTCAACGAACTAACTTGGATGCTTGATAGGTCTTATTGAATAATCATTAGGTCTTCAAGTTAGTCTCGTAGAATCTCTAATCCATCTTTTCTTGTCTTCAAAAAATCCTTGGCTTCATCCCCTTTGAAAGTCATTTTCGACCCTAGAGTTTGAGCATTCTCTTGAAAATCGAAGGTGCTAGATAGATAGGAGACTCTCCTTGTAGTTGAATTACTCTCTGATTCTTATCAAACTTATCAATGCACCATGAAACCAACTCTTTGAAATTGCATACTTATAGAACACAACTCTCTAGAGAAATTCCTGACGTCCAAATCTGGTTTAAACTCTTCTCTGGAAATGGCAATGAGGAATAATATATGTATGCTCTTGACCACTGAGGCCTTTGATCTTCCCGTCCAAAAAAATTGATGGGATCTAAATAAAATTGTTCCTTCCATCTAGTTGTCATGCTTAATCAAGTTGATATATTAATATACAATTATTTTTGAAACGTTATTACCAAAGTGATCCTTTTTATCATAATATACTTTGAGGTTCTTGATATTTAATACAAATTAAATTTACAATTGATGAGGAAATGTCTCGAGAAGATCACCATTAATAATCAATTTTAACACTTAACTAGTTTTACTCATTTCTGGAGATTTGTATTAAATGTACATCGGGGAGTATGAAAAGATAGGACGTGGATTACCGCAAGGATATGGAGAATCAGAATGGCAGAATGATGGGATATTGAAATGGAAAAATGAGAACACGACCGGGCGAGGAGATTGCGAGGTCAAGGATAGTATATGAAAGAGTTATGAAATCATTGTTTTCCATAGTAAGATTCAAGAATTTGACTAAGTGTTGAGAGGTTGCATAGTTAAAGAGGTATGGAGGGTCAATGGGTATGGCAGAAAAGAATCATAACATCTCGCTGAGAGTGATGAATTATAAGAAATTTGACTAAGTATGAGAAGTGGGTCAGGATGGTGGGGTCATGGGTATGGGTGATACGATTTAGATATATCCTAGACCCGTGGTGAAATATTTGGAAAAGTTTCTAAGTATGGGTGCAAAATGAAGGCAGTGGAGCATGATGGTGTATTTTGGAGGCCGCGAAAGTTTGAACAAGAAAAAAGATACATCGTGAAACCACAAAAAAATCAAAAATTTTCTAAGTATGGGAAAGGGATATACAAGAGAGAGTTTGTGAAATAATTAACACATTTGAGGATCAACAAGTATATCTAGGAATCATGCAATACAACTAGGAATTGTTGGTGATATCCAGAACCAATACATTATTTTATAGAGGCAGGCATGCATTCATATCCTTGAGATGAATTAAGTGTTGGAAATAACCTCTTGGGGAATTTGTTCTTTACCGTGCTTAATACATGAGGAATACTAGTTTTTATGATCTTTCAATTAATATTGAAACATGTAAGCATTAAATAACTTTGTCAATTTTGAGAAGGTCTTCGCCAACTCCAGAATAAGACCTCAAATTGAATTTCTAATGGGATGCGAGATAAATAGGTTTAAATTATAGGAAAACAAAAAAGAATAGAGATCTTTAATGTAATACCTTGGAAAACCTACACAAATTTAGGGCTAATGTAACACATCCACTATCATAATTTAAAATTTTTGGGTTAATTTCCCACAATTGAGAAGTTCCCACAAACCTGCCTTTACGACCGTGGTCTTACCTTCTGTATGGGGCTACTCCTATCGGAGTTTCGGGATTTCCGTTGTCGTAATTCATGAGTTCTCAGAACTCGCAGTTCTCCGATCCCCGATATGCTCCTAACGCATTATCCCTCTATGCTATACAATAGTCTATGTGACCACTTACCATAAGACCACCGCCGTATAACCTCCCATCGGGGCTACGGCATTTGTGATGACGCAAAACACATGTCCACGGGAATTGCGAATTCCCGATTCGCGACGCGCCTTTC
>SNQJ01S0008052.1:93594-114012 GCA_010110895.2 Picea sitchensis
CATACCAAGCTCTAGGAGCTTGGTATGGCCGGATAGACAGTTTCCTGATGAGCTTGGGATTTACCAAGAGTAAAGCATATTCTAACCTTTACTTCAAGTTTATGAACGATGAGCCAGTGATATTATTGTTGTATGTGGATGACTTATTCTTAACTAGAGAAGAAAAGATCATCACTGAATGTAAGAAGAGGCTCGTCTCAGAATTTGAGATTAAAGACCTTGGCCTAATGCATTATTTCTTAGGTCTTGAGGTATGGCAGAGTCCAAAGAGGATCTTCCTTAACCAAGGGAAGTATGCAGTCAAAATCCTGAAGATATTTGACATGTTAGAGTGTAAGTCCATGAATACACCCATGGAAATGAAGATGAAGTTGTTGGTCGACACTTCATCAAAATTGATTGATGTCACACTGTATAGATAGATTATTGGATCGTTGATGTACCTGACGAACACCAGACCAGATATTTGTTTTGCCGTGAACACCTTGAGTCAGTTTCTGGTAGAACCCAGACATGTTCACCTAGTGGTTGCAAAACATGTGATGAGGTACCTTAATCAGTAGTATTTCAAAGATAAAATTTCCTGCAATATAAAAGCTTCAGTAATATTCCTAAGATAAAAATATTCCAAACATAAACTAGATTCACACTTTTGTTTTTTTTGTGGTTCTAATAATTTTCTTATTTCTCTATTATCTCAGTGGTATTTCAAAGATAAACTGGATCCACACTTTTGTTTTCTTCATTTTGTGTGGTTGTAATAATTTGCTTATTTTTCTATTATCCAAGTGAGGAGAAATTTTTAAGATCCTTTTTCATATATATTTTAAGCTCATTTTTCATACATGGTGCTCTCAAATTACAAACTCATTTTAAACCTAGATTTAATAACCATGAGAGGAATCAAAATTGGATACTTCAAAGTTCTAATGTTTAACATGGATGTAATATTTTTCTAACTTTTTAACATTGTCCTATAAGAAACATCTCACTTGACTTTCTCTATAGAGCAAGTTTATTAGTCTTTTTACGAAAGATAAAATCTCGCTTTTTTCTATTCCAAGGCATTTAATGGTCTTAAGGGTAAATGAGTATCACCCAACACATTATAGGAAGATGGTCTTAAGGGTCAATGAGTATCACCCACAATTCTTAAGGGTCTTAAGGCCTACATTTCTTTCATTATTATGATTAGACAGACATATTGTTATAATCCATGGATCCTGACAGGCTAGAATATCATCGACCATGACACGCTTCACACCATTAAAAAAAATGCCTACCCAATATTCCATTCATGGAAATGAGGCATGATAAAATCACAAAGTGGTCGTATGCCTGCTAGTATTCTATGCCAGCCGGCCATGCCACGCTTCACACCATTAAAACATATGGTGATATCTAAATTAATATGGCACGACATGAAGAGGTTTATGCTATTTGATAGTAGTTTTGGAATTCAACCTAGACTGTAGAATGTGAGCATGGTCATACCAAGGGGAAAAATAAAGTAGGCTTTGTCGCTATAGGGCATGATGGGAATCATGCAAATGTCTTGGTCATGAAAAAACAAGAGGATGTTTGCAACATTTTTTTTTCCCGAAAGATTTTCAAGACCTTGGATGTCTACCTAAAGATTTTTCAAGACCTTGGATGTCTACCTAAAACCCTGAATAGGCATGTTGAAACCATGGATCAATGGTCCACCCATTCATGGTTCTAGGAGACATCATTGAGAAGATGTAAGTTAATTAATATTTTACTTTGTTGAGACCCTTATTAATATTTGTACCTCCAATGAGGATGGAAATGGAAGAACATAAAAATCATCAAATAAAACGTCTAGTTTGATCATCTCAGAGAAGGTTAATGATGAAGATATGGTGATGGTTAGTGGTGTACATTAAAACTTCTAAATTGATCTTAACCTCGAAAAATAATAATCAAATACGACAATTGATGGAAAGTGACATACATCAATTATTATCATGTTGAATAATGCCAAAATTCCATCTTAATGCAATACCAACAATGTTCTACTCCAATGGAATGTTGACATTATTTTGCATAATGGAATGTTGACATTATTCCACATAATGGAATGACTAACACTTTGTTGACATATACCTCTACCATCATCCACCATATGTCTACCATTACCATCATCAAGCATATGTCAATCATCAACTTCTATGTCTACCATTACCATCATCAAGCATATGTCAATCATTAACTTCTAGTTCATATCAAGTTAGAATCTGTACTTGATGATATTTATCCTCTTCCATTTACATCATCAAACTTATAAATATAAGAAAAAGTTTCAAAACATATCATCACCCAATACCAAGCTAGCCAAATAACTAACCATACTAAAAATGGTATGGTCCATGATAGATCCTCTTCCCTCTTACAAGAGAGGGGGAAGGAGTTGGGCAGATGCATCAAGAAAATCTGCCCAATGATTTTATTACTCAAAATGGAGTTAAAAGTAGAACCCACATTATTTCCAAATTGAGAATAGTGTTTATGTTGATTAAATCTATAGCTTCATACCTAAAGGCATAAAGGATTTGATTAGACTATGTGCATGGCCTATCAATCTTTTTTCAATCATATAAGAAATACTTTTTTCATACAAACCAATATGTTCACTCTAAAGTTTTAATATATTGTATTAATTTTAAAACTCAGTGCATATCTATTAATTTTAAAACTCACTGCATATATTTTCTTTCCATAGCAAGGTTGTATATATAGATAATATATACCTGTTTTGTGAAAATCTACTCACCAATGCATTCACATGTGTTCAATACCATTTGGGGTAAGTGCTAATTTTGCATGAGGTTGAGGATATAGTAAAATTTCCATCCTAGGAGAAGCCAATAAAGAAGAGTGACACCCAACAATCATTTCATGTAAGGGCACTCCAGTTTGTATGTGTTCTCTCATAGTTATCTGGTTTGTGATGGATGATTATTGTTTCATTTCTAATCCAAAAATTAGCGAAGATATGATGTAGATATTAGAGATTTTCCGGTAATATTAGATATTAGATTTTCTGGTAATATTTTTTGGGGATATTTGCCCGAAATCCAATTAGAAATTATCGGCAGATTTGAGTGATTGAGTCTGTTGAGAAATCCAAAATATGGAAGTTCAAAAATTGTTGAGATTCCATATTTGAGTGATTGAGTCTGTATAATTTGAGTGCCCTTAGGGTTTTCAGGGTGTTGAATCCATTTATGCATTTAAAAATGCAATTTAAACAACAAAAATGGTGATTTCACCAAGATCTATTTAGCCAGATTTTGGTGAAAAAGTTCAAAGAGTTGAATATTTAGACAATGGACGTGGATGCATTGAAGTTTAGAGTTCAATCTTTGGAACTCCTTAAATAATGGAAATTGCTTTACTCTTTCCCTTTCGATCTTTGAGCCATTTTCATTTTTTTTTAAATAGATTTAATGTTTTAAAATATTTATTCCATTGAATCTTAGAGTTTTAAGGAAAAGTTCACATTGTGACATATGTTCAGTTTAGAACGAAACATATATAAAAAATGGTTGTTTCAAACACAGTGGTTTAGGACAACCAAATTTTAGTGAAAATCCCTCCCTTAAAATTTCCTTCAACATAATTAAAGCTAGATGATCCCCATCAACCACTTTACACATTGATAGTACTAGAACATGCACATAATTAAAGCTAGATGATTCCCATCAACAACTGTACACATTCATAGTACTATAACATGCACATGCACATGCACATGCACATACATCGTTCACCTCCCTTTCATCCCATCCATTTAGTAAGTATGATGTGACCCTATCCCAAGCCTATTTACAATTTAGAAATAGAAATTTTGTTGCATCTCTTCGCGTTCATACAACCTAGTGGAATAATATGTGCAACATGTATATATCAGTGGCACCAATAAAATAAAATGAACAAAAAATGACATCCAACATATAATAATAATTAAACTATCATATATTTGTTTTAATCTTATGTCTTGTGACCATCGAGTGTGATGTCCCCACCCATGCACTCCCAACAATACGACAATTAAGCCACTAAGAGTACCATTAATAAAAAAAAATCATCCCATAAAAATTCTATCCTACCGTTAATCAAACCATATTCAATTCATTCATAACGAGATCAATTCATTCATAACGAGATTAGACACTCATGATACATATATTCATAACCATGACAAAAAATAAGTAGTTTTAACAACATAGTAATTTTAACAATGGTTGGTATTAGAGCTTGTTTAATGCAGACTTTGAACAAGGTTTGGTGAATGTGTATCAATATCTTCATCGCTAGTGTGCTTGTGACAATGGTGTTAGGGCACATCATAGGAAATATCTCTATTCGTAGATTGTGAAGACAACTTGGTGGAATTGGCTAAGTTCTTCAACCGAGACAAGTGGTGGCATTGCATAGGAAGTTGTAGGTGCACACCGAAGCATGACTTGAAGCATAGTTCGGGTGAATGACCATAGAAACACATCATAAAATTGGGGCAGGTTTGAATTTTGATGAGGAACATGCACTGATGTGTATACTCAAGGAAGAGTTTGTGCAATGAACTCGTGCACTTAGGCGAGGGTGAACAAATAGAGATCAATGCAGCCATAGAAACACACCAAAGGACTTGCATGACAATTGAAGAATCCAAGAATAGTTCTAAGACAAAGGGTTGCGAACTTTGTGGAATATTTAAGTCATGACAAAAGGTGGTGTTTCCTTGCATAGACTTGAGGTTGTGCCATGGAACGTTTGGAACATAGGAGGGAGTCTTCGTTTTCCAAGTAGATAAAACTTGAGTACAACTGAAGGCACTCACTTGACCCAAGTTTGAGATGGACGATCCATGAAATGAGACTTGGAAGACTAAGAGAGATAGTGTGACTCAATGAATGAAAAAACTCCAAGAAAGTCCAGGGAGAATAAATGAGATCGATGCATGAATAGAATCTTGGATTGATAAGTTGAAGGAATTGACAAGAGGAGTTGAGACCTTGACACAACTTGCATTGGTAGCACTTGAGAAGGAGGACACCCAACATGAGAGAAACACTACAATGGAGGGACAAACCAAGACACTTAATAAGAAAGGTAAGATGGTTGAGTGCACCTTTGTTAACACAATAATTTTATAAGAGACAATCCCTTGAAAAGAATGTTGGCTCAGTTGGTTGAAGAGGAGGAAGCCAGAACCACACAAACAATGGAAGACTTTGAACCCTTGAAAAATATGGTCTAGGTGCATAATACAATATAAGAAATGACCTAGGCCATGGAAATGTTGGAAGCATGCATACAAGATTTCAAGACAGGAGGTCAAGAATAGTATCACAAAGTGAAGATGTTGAGAGACTTTGCTTCATGAGTGCAAGAGTATGTGGGTTGAAGATGAGAACCTTAGTGGACACCGACATGGCCCATATTTTTTTGAGTGAACGAGCCACAAATTCACTCCATCCCAGACCTGAGAGTAGTAGAAACTTATGCAAGGTGGTGAACTCAACACTGGTTCCAGTGATAGGGATAGTTCGTTTTGCACCATTAAGATTAGTGGGGTAGTGGTTTGGCAACATGGATTTGTTCGTTTCTCTGTTGGATGATCATGCGATGATCCCGAGACTGGACTTCCTTGTATTTTCTAAAGGAGTACCACTCATTCATGAAATTTTGTTGGTAGTTTTGGATGAGACCAGGATGCTAAGTGCACCTTTGACGACAAAGATTAGGTTGATTAAGGGAATCAATGAGATCATGGAAAGACCCCATGATGTGACATAGCAGCGAGAGGTCACTCCAACCATGATATATTTGAATGAAATGAGTTCCTATAGACAAAATTTGAAAATGACAAGGATCGGTGAAAATGACCATAGGGAAGGTTGGTCGACTGCATAATTTGCATGACCATGGATAAGAGAGTAATGTAGAGTTAGAATCCTCACTTGCAACACTTGTTGAAACCATGAAGTAGAGTAGGAAACATGAATCAATATGCTATCAATCGTGTGGTGAGGAAAATGTAGAGGATCGGTTAGGAGACTTGTTCTACACATATACTTCAAGTGTTGAGTCAAGACAGTTTGTGGAGGCACTTACTCAACCATACCAGGAGACAGACGTGGAGGAAGAAAGAATGGAAGAATGAGACCCAAAAATGATTGATGATGGATAGGAGAGAAATGGAGAGTTAGAATCCTCACTTGCAATGCTCGTCAAAACCATGGAGTAGAGTAGGAAACAAAAATCAACCCTTTATCAATCGTGCGGTGAGGACGATATAAAGGATCGATTAGGGGACTTGTTCTCCACAAATAATTCAAGTGTTGAGTCAAGACAGTTTGTGGAGGCACTTACTCAACCATACTAGGAGACAGACATAGAGATAAACACGGAGACAGACATGGAGGAAGTAGGAATTGAAGACCAAGACCCCACAATGATTGTGAATTTTTGTAGGAAGGCCATGGGAATATATTAATTCCAGATTACCATTGAACATCTTGAGGACTTGGGATGCACACCAAGGGAAGTTAGTCTAGTCTTACGATACTTGTGCATGGAGCACAAGTTTGACATGATGTATGCAAATAGCCTTGGTGGTGGATATTGGATACTCTCTATCTACTAAACAAACAATAGGGAAATGTGTTTCCAGGAGCAATCAATGCGATCTTAGGTGTCTTGTGGAGATGTTTCATGAAAAGACTCAATAGAGAATTTAAATGTTGAGTTATAGTGGAAGTGACATGATAGAATGAGGTGAGGGCATAGAACCTTGTCTAGAACTGAGAGACTGAATAAAATTTTAGCTAGCTAAGGAGAACAGGTTGAGGATGTAGTGGGCAACTCAACAGACCAAGAATATTGGACGAAATGACTATGAGGAAAACATAAAAGATTTTGTTGGGCATAGAGATGTGCATTCTCTAGGGATGAACGTGAAAGTTGGACTAATCACCCAAATAGTTAAAAACTTGAGAGGATCTAGTGTACAGGAGACACCAACAATGAAGTCGAAAGTATGGATGCAACAATGAGTCAAAGGAATCCAACACTTGGGAAAATTTTGTAGACCTTCCTAAGAGAGGGTTGTTTTGGCAGCAGTTGTAGGAGACATCAATTGTTGGGTTGAGACGAGATTAGGGAGTGGATTTAAATGCACCATCGAGATCATATTTGATGGATGTTGCTAGTGATGGCGACAACTTTGAGTTGGGGAGGATGTAAATCCCTCCGTGACACCCACCTAGCGCACATGCTCCCTGTGAAAATTTGATGCATATCAATCGACTAACACAAGGAGGGATGTGATTAGTTGGGTGCATGATAGTATTATAAGCACGTACAACATTACCTTGGGCACATGATGAGGACATGAAAAAATAAGGGGCACACACCATACTTTCCTTTTGATGGAAGACGAAGACATGGGTTTCACAAGAGCATGGGCAGGGAAACTTGGGCATGCACTCAAGAAGTGGACCCATCTACTTTGGAAACATGGGGCATGATTGGGAGGTCATCCTAACCTCTCGACACACCCCACAATGAGTTGTATTTGGTAGGCACAAGAGACACTAACAAAGGAAAAAGATGCAACCATGTGATGGGGTGCATTGCCGAGAGGATGCATCAGTCCAAGAGAAGACATAACCATAGATTGGGTGCGTTGGTCCAAGAGGACATGTCAATTTGAAATAACATGACCATGTTAAGGGGCACATTGATCCAAGGGATGCATCAATCTGCGAAGGGACATGTTGGTTGATGCAAGGGAACTCATATAAAATAACCAAGAGGAAAATGAATCAAAGCATCATGGAATTCAATTATGAAGAAAGTGATAAAGTGAAAAGAAATGAGAAATTAATGGGTATGTTCAATGAGATAGTCATAGGTATGAGGTGGGTGCACTATGGAGTGAACCGAAGGTTTGTAGAGACTTGGAAAAATGACTCTTGTGAAGAGAAGAGACAAAACATGAGACTTGGTTGGAGCGCATTAGGGAGCGCATTAGGGTGGATCACAATTATTTTGAAGAGTGTTGTGATGGTGAAGTCTAGTGGGGTGGATTTGTGGGACCAAGCAGAGTGAGAGTTGGGTTGTATTGGTGGCGTTGGACAAGTTGCATGATGCTTCCCAAGCCCTGTAAATGGGAGAATAGTTCTCTTGTATTGTAACTTTGTTTCACATAATAAAACAAGCCAAGTGTTAGGCATTGTTATCCCCATTTTGTTGATAACTAAGGAGATTGTGTCTTGAAGCCCTCAGGTTGCAAATATGGAGTGTCGAGAAGACTACATGTCCAACAATACCCTTTTTCATAGTTGAAAACCCCTATCACCACCACAAATAGTCACATATTTCCAAATGGCATCCACCACATCAATTGGATTCTGGAAGGCAGTGGGCCTTGCTCCATGAGGTACAAATCAGTATTATGGTGAGCATCATTTCAATATTTAATCTAGTTGACTATGTTGTATGTTAGATTTCTCTAGATTTCATGATATATGCTTGGAAATTATGCCTTTTACCCTGCTTCACCTTGGTGGTTGACATTGTGCCCTAGTAAGTGGTATTCATTGGGGATGGGTTTTATACTAGGAACTCCCTTAAAGAACCATCATACTGTTCTCGACCATACTTACCACTTTACATCATTATTCCCCTCCATTTTCCTTATCTCTTGGGATTTTAGGGTGTATTGACTCAAGAAGGGGTTGTCCCTCATTCTATGGGAAGAAGGGGTTGAAGGCCCAGAGGGATTGATGTTGGGTAAAAGATAAAAGACTTATATAAACCTTCCAGATGCTTCACCCAGGGATCACCCAAGAAAGCGGTGAAACACTTATCTTTGATTAAAGGGGACCCAAAATATAATAAAGAATGCTTGAAAGGTTAGTTGAAGGATAATAGGTCTCATCATGAGCCAACCTATCACATCCATGAATATATAGTGGTATGAAATTGCCATCATCTGGTCACCACACCAGGGTAATGGATCTCAATTACATGGCTGAGAGAAATGGGGTCTCATCATGAGCCAACCTTCTCATTTCCACTAGGTGTTTGTGGGTGGCATTGCCATTATCTAGTCACCATGACAGGGAAATGACCTTCAACCTCTCCTTAAAATCATGAAAGAATAAAATAATGGAAAATAATGGGCTTGGAAAAAGTGCATTGTGGACGAAGGTACCACACACACTCTACAAAGGTAACCATGAATGAGACACTATGACCCCTTGTAGGTCATGAGCCCTATGCCCATTGAGTCTTGAACCCAACCGCTTCATCCACTTTACATGGCTTAGAGAGGGATATCTTGGAAACTCTCCTTGACCTAGGGAAAGACCTACCCAATAGGATACCTCGTCAACCCTCCCATATTCAAGCTTGACAAGTCGCATAGTGTCTTTGAGAAATTAATTGTTTGATATAGTGATCTTTGATGCACATGCTTAGGTGGATCATTTATTGATTGGATTCACTTATCATGATGTTATGACTTGAGATCCTTGGAGGGTGTGTTCATGTGTCTTTGCAGGACCTAGTTGGTGGACAATTTTGGGAGAACAAGCCTAGCTTGGACTTCCATGGGGCTACAAGCCCATAGGTTGGATTCCAAGGGCCCGCATGCCGGATGATAAATTTAAAACTTGAAAGGACTTGAAGATGGCTTGGAAGACATATCCTAGACCCCACATGCCAAACGTTTTTCCTAGGAGAGGCAAAATGTCACTCCTAGAGGCAGTGATGTAACCACTCATGGACACATGGATGTTTTGAGGAGGAGGAGGTCTTCACCATGAGGATATTTCCTATATGCTTGACATGTGGCCTTTGGAGGCCTACCCATGCTCCTACAACACCAACAACTTCTTCTAAGTGGCAAAACATCCCCTAAAGGGGAGACGCCCATGTAAAATTAGGTTTTATTTGTGAAAAAGTAAAATTTTAAATGAATTTTTTAATATTACTTTGTTAAATGGGGAAATATTAGGGTTGTTGACCCCTAGTCTTGTGGTTTACCCTTTAATTTATGGACAAGTCACCTTAGTGACATTTTATATAAATAAGAGATCATAAGATCTCATTTGAATATAACTCTACCTCTTGTGAGAGTATTGGTCTGAAATTGTCGCTACCTTTGGCAAATTTGTCTCACTTAGCTCTTGTTTATGGTTATCTCTTGATTTTATGGTTGATGGAAGTGATGCGCTAGCCTTGGAAGGCTTATCTCTTGTTATTGTGGTGGATTATCTTGGCATTTTTCCTTGAATTGGTATGGTGTTTACATTCATGCTATCATTTGTTTCAAGTCAAGGTTATTGTNTTGATTTTATGGTTGATGGAAGTGATGCGCTAGCCTTGGAAGGCTTATCTCTTGTTATTGTGGTGGATTATCTTGGCATTTTTCCTTGAATTGGTATGGTGTTTACATTCATGCTATCATTTGTTTCAAGTCAAGGTTATTGTTCTAGGATCTAGGTGGGAAGTATAACATAACACACCCCCACCATAGTCTTCGTCATTTTATGCTTCATATTATTGGTTAAACAAGGGTTTGCTAAGAGAAGTATAAGGGCATACACCCTCTTAGCTTAAACCCTAGCTAAAGAAACTTGCCTTGGGGAGTAAGAGGGTTTACACCCCCAATGAGGTAGATTCTATAGGTCTTTATTTGCATGACCCCATTAACCCAATTATTAAGAGCACTAGTCATTTATTATTGCATTGGAGAAATAAAAAATTGCATTGGAAAACATGATTTTTGGTCATTTTTACTTCTTGCAAAGAGGATTGTATTCCTCGTGCATTGGGCACCTCACAACCACTAGGGCATCCCCATAAATGGGATACTTATTGATTCTGTTATAAAATTTCATCTTCAACCATTAAGGCTGCAGAAAACCTAACTCATTTTCTTGAATAACTCTCTTATCAACCATTGGATTTTGCTCAAAGTTTGCACACTTATTCTTCTTGGTCTAGCGCACTTTTTGGAAAAGCTTCATGGGTTTTCAGTGGATGATTTTATTTCTGTAATAAATTGAATGTTACAGACAAAAGGCTGATATAATTTTCTGCAGACAAGTGTTTACAACAACCTTATCGTTTTATGCTAGAATATTGATTTTTTCATCTTGAGTTTAGCTAGTCATTAACTTGTCTTTCTCTTGTATTTTCTACTTGATCTCTAGAATTTATTGAGTAGATTATCGTACCATATTATTTTTTATATATACTATTATATATTGCTGCAAAATAGGGACAACAAGCTTAAATTTCTGATCCAACTAACATACATCATTGCAAAGTGTTTTTTCTTCTATCTCGGGCAGGTATTTCACCGTTTACAGGTTACTCAACATACTTGGAAACCTTTGGACCTTCCAAAGACTTCATTCCACACATTTCACTCCACTTATAATTGAACTCTAGGATCTCCACTTCCATCTTTATCCATATCCATCTCTTTCCCCCTAGGGTCACCAGGATCGCCTCCCTAGAGTGACCTAGTCACCCTTGAAGTGAGAGACCTACATCAAGGTGACATTGGGTGTGGGATTCCCAAGTTGTAGCACTTGATTTGTGGGTGGGTCAGGCTTTTGCCAAACTACAACTTGTTCTATAACAGGAACCACTAGTGTTTCCCACACTTATATCTTGTTTCTCTATTGTGCTTCACATGTTTCACATTTGTATACTTAAAATGACTAAGCATAGAATGTGTTCAAAAAATTTCTAAGTGTAGAAGTGATTCATATAGAGTGAGTGTGTGTCTTTCCCATATCCTAGAACAAAGTATGGGTATGTTTTAGGTGAAGAGGCATAATCTGGATGAAGTATCCTTAGTGTATCCAAGCTTTCAAGTGAGAACTATGGTGGTGCCACATGCCCTAGAGAGAGGATGAAACTTGGCATTTTGGGCAGGTCCCTTGAGATTCCCAAACAAAACTGAAGCCAAGAATTCACCCTTTGCCTTCATCTTTTTCACACTTTGACTTCTTCGCCTCAACCCGAGTTGTTATATCTTCTCCATATCAAGCATGCATGCATGCATGCACCACAGACACACCCACACACACCATACGCCCATGCACACACATAACACACATGCAACACACATGCACATGTGCATGCACACGTATGCACACACACACATGCACGCACACACACATCTTCACCCAAGACGACTTATCTCGTCACATCCGCATGAACCACCATGCCCTCCTAAACCGTCACATGCTCTCCACATCATCATGCCCTTTGGTGTCACACACACACAGAGACACATGCAGACAAATATATGTGTGTGTGTGAGAGAGACCACTTAAGTTGTGAATTGTCGTGACTCTTGGCCATCTTCATGAATCGTTGTGCCCCTTCATATTTCACCCAAGCCGAATTCACTCATCACATCTATTGGATCTGCAAGAACCATCGTTCCCACCCAAACCATCACATACTCTCCATGTCGTCATTCCCTTTGTTTCTCACCGACTCCAACTCATCCCAATGTCCATGTTGTCGCACCCTTTGGTTCTCACTGAATTCAACTTATCGCAATGCATATGGAGGGATCAATTTGAACCACCACCACACCCAATGTTTCTTAAACATATGGGTCCACTTCCTTGTGCACTTTCCCATGTTATCCCTACCTTTGTTCTCATGCAACTCGAGTCCATGTCACACATTGAAACTTCTTGGCATCCTTTGCAAGTCATGGGCATGTTCACCTTGGGTGCATCATGCCCAAGGGNGGGATGCCCTAAGACTCACCCATGTTCTCTCTATATGAATTTTGTATGTTCCTTTCCCCATCTCGGAAACCCCAAAATCTCTGAGTCGCCATCTTGCCGATGCATTATGCTAATGGGGCGAAGGAGCCTCGTGCACTTGTACCCAAAGGATTTACATCCTCCCGCACCAAAATTCATTTCCACCCTCGGAAACATCCTCAAAATATGTTGTATCCAATATCTTCCCAAACTCGTTCCTCCATCATAACCAAGTCTCATGGAAACCCCAAGTTTTGTGTCAACTAGAAACCCCTAATTTCTTTCTAAGTGAAACCCCAAGTTTTCTGCAAAGTGAAAACCTCAAATTTCCACAAATCAACACAATTACACTTAAACCAACTCCAAATTATCTAATTCCTAAGTCACTATAGCCACTTCACCCAACGCAAGGGTGAAAGTCGCCCAACTCTTCTACATTATCCCGTTGTGCTATTGTTATTGTCGCTTCCCACTACAACTAACAACTGGTACTTTCTTCTCAAAATTTACTTAAGTGTTGAACTCTTTTGGACCATCATTTCCTTCATACTTTAACCCAAGTAATCACATCCGTACATAGATAGCTCCCACATCTCATACTAGTTGTGTGATTAGTATGACTGTCATGCCTAATCCGTGAGTATGCACATCCCTATGTCCTACAAGTATTTTATGTTTACAACTCCTGTCACTCTTTCCAACTCCTATCTCAAAGAAAGGTATTTCACCACGCCCATAGCTATGAAGTATTCTAACCAACTCAATGTACCAATATATTGTTGTCATCATATCAAGGTGAGGTCCTCTCCTTTAGGAGTTTGTCTCACCCTAACACTATCTAGATTGACCTCCACACCATCATTCACTCCTATCTATGATGTAAGAAAAGTTACAGTCCATTCAAGGTGGCGAACAAACAATAACCCTTGATTCCACACTAGGTGACACAAGGTTACTATGGGACAAATTTTTCGGCTTTGGGGTTCATGAAGAGTTGGGAGGAAAGGTTGGAGTTTGCTTGGGTGCACTTGACTTGTGTAGAAGAGAGGAAGAAGTAGTGGGAATATTGTGTGAGACATGATGCAGATTTCAAAGTGGGTGACTTGGTCTTCCTCAAGTTGAGGAGATAACACTACCCACCACCCAAAGGAATGGCTCCATCCCTTTTGCAAAGGTTCGATGAATTGTTCAAATTCCCTGATAAGATTGGCAATGTCACCTACTGATTGGAGCTGCCATATCACATGAGGGTCCACCAACTATTTTTTCACATCACTCAGTTGAAACCATGCTATATGGGCATGGATGACCTAAGTTGATTTGAGCCATCTAGAGCCTTGAAGATGATTGTGAACAAGCTAGATTTGGAAGTGGAGAAGATATTGGTGCATAGGATCATGGGAGTTTGCTGGAATCAACAATGTGAGCACTTTTTCTATTGGAGGGGAAAACCCAACAAAGAGAACAATTGGGAGAGATGTGAGTCTTTGTGTCGATATGAGGATATGATCTATGAGTATGATTGGAGAAACTATGGGTCCCAAGTACAGTGTAAGTTTCTAGGATGGAAACAAGTTTAGTGGGGAAGGATCTAAATCCTTCTGTGACACCCACCAAGTGTGCATGCCCCTTGGTTAGAATCAGAGGTGAGTTGGTCGACGAACAAAAGGAGGATGTGATTGGTTAGGCATGAGACATATTATAGGCGTGGGAAGGATAACCTTGGGTGCATGTTTTGGGTACAGGGACCCTAGGGGGCACGTGCCTCTCTTACCTTGTGATGGAAGACGAATACTTGGGTTGGACAAGAGCATGGTAGGGGCGACTTGGGTGTGTGCAAAAGAAGTGGACCCATCTTCCTTGGTGACACGAGGCTCAATGGGGAGGTTGTTCTGACCTCTTGACACACCTTGAGATGATTTTGAGTTGTTTGGAAGAAGGGACACAAACAATGAAAAAAATGTGACGAGGGGCTCATTGGTATGAGAGACACATCAGTGTGAAGAGGAGGCAATTGTATGAAAGGATACATCAACCCAAAGGGGTATGTTGGTCCACAAAAGTATGTAACGATCCAAAGGGGATGCAATGGTTGTCACTCATATAAAATAATTGATATGCAAGTGAGCTAAGGCACAACAAGGAATCATGTGACCAAGCAAGAGAGAAACGAGATGATGGAGGTGAGTATGAGGTCGGAGAAAAATGGGTAAAACTGTAGACTTGGCAAGGATGGTGTGGCAATGAAGTCTATGTAGGGTGGATCTGTGTGACTAGGTAGAGTGGGATAGTCTTGGTGGTGAGAGGTGAGTCATGTGACTCCACCTAAGCATTGTATCTAGGCCTGTAGTTCTCTTATATTGTAATTGTGTTTCAAATAATAAAACAAGCCAGTGTTAGGCACCGTTGGTGCTACCCACACTTATATCTTGTGTCTCCTTTATGTTCTTTTATGTTTTGCATCTGTATACTTAAAATGACTAAGTGTTGAATGTGTTCACAATTGTCTAAGTGTACAAGTGAGTCATATAGTGTGAGTGTGTGACTCGCCCACAACCTAGAATGGAATATGGATATGCTCTAGGTGAAGAGGTGAAGTACCTTTGATTGGTCTCACCACTGACTGGAAACTAACATGGTGCCATACATCTAGGAGAAATCGAGACTTAAATCAGGTATGACTCTCTTTAGGTGTCTTTGCATGGATACAAATTCGTCAAGGATAACACTTATGAGTATATCAACACTTCTTCACCTAAGCAAACTTTGGGCATAGACCAAATCGAAGATCATAAATAAAACATTTTTTGGGCCATGGAATTACAAGAGAGGGGTTCTTTATCAACATGTTTCTCCTCCTATGTGGATCATGTTGTGTGTGTGTGTGTGTGTGTGTGTGTGTGTGTGTGTGTGTGTGTGTGTGTGTGTGTGTGTTTATGTGTCTAAATATTAAATAGTATATAATAAATATTCATCCTGAACAACAAATAGTCAAACACCTAACCCACACTCATAATGCACACACTTGACCCGACCTAACAACTAACATTCCACTAACACTTGAATCTATAACCCCCTAAAAACCTAATCCATAACCCAAACCCATAAACATTGGTCTACTACTGACACCTAGTGACCAACAAGAGTGAGGAAGGATGCTATCACATTATCCTAGAGAGTTTCACCCTAGATCCAATTTCTATATTATCAAAGCTTTTGGTGTTGATTGTAATGTCTCGTAAACCCACACAATTTATTTCCTCATATCCTCATAAGAAAGACTAGATATGTCATTTGAAACTTCAAGAGATGATGCATTATTTTTCATTATTGTGTAATTAGTTAGAAAGTTTATTAACAAGCTATTGGTATGAAATTAACCTAACAACAGTTTATCCCTTCAATGTCTCTAATTTTTAGAATGTCTATGAAAACGCTATTGGTATGAAATTAACCTAACAATACTCGATCCCTTGATGCTCTAAATTGATATTAATCAACACAACGAACCCATGCATCTAACCCATAATGTCTTAGATTCTTTGTTGCTACTTATTTATCTTATTATTATTTTACATTAATATTGTTGGATACGATAACCTTAGGATAAATGAAAGGATCTATCGTTACCATGTTTAGCCTCTTAACCTTTATAACTCTCTTTTGGTGTCATGCAGCATGTGGAATTATTCCTCGTGTGGTATAGCTATGTGTAGGATTTCTTCTTACTTACACATTGTGATAGTCACTGAACCAACACACTAACCCAATCCACCTCTATAACTTAACACACCTAACCGATGCACATGAACCACCCTAACCCACACACCAAACTCACACACTTTCAAGGAAGCTTCAATCTCTAACTTCCTAACCTTGAACATGACCCTAACCACTAATCAAATAACATGATAAACCCAATACACTAACCCACTACCCCCTAATACCCACTAACATAGCTTGAACCATGATCTATGACCTTGTAACCTACCCTCATGTGATTGCAACACTCAAAATTTCCACTATATCTCACTCACATGTTAAAGGTTTCATATGCATGATGGCTTGTGTAGTGGCCTAGGGCTCTACGAATGGCCCATGAGCCCCAAAGACAAATGTTATGGTCTAAGGCCCTAATTTTAAGCCTCAAACCATGGCCTGATCCTCAATAAATATCCCTAATTCCTTGTCTCGGGGTGACATATGCCCTAGATTTCTACAGTTGGGTAGAACATCATTCATAAGTAGCTAGTTCCATGCACTATATTTGGTTTAAGGATAAGTGTTATTCTCTGTTGAATCATTCAATATATTTTTTTGTTATTTGTTGTCATGATTATGAATATATATATGTCGTGAGTGTGTGAATCTTGTCATGAATTAACTGAATATGGTTTGAGCAAAGGTAGTCTAGACCAGTTATGGCATGTAGTTTTTATTAATTGTACTATTAGTGGATTAATTGTCTTATTGTTGGGAGTGCATGGGTGGGGACATTACACTCAGTGCCTAAAAGACCTAACATTAAAATAAATATATGATAGTTTAATTATTATTATATGTTGGATGTTAATTTTTTTCATGTTACTTTATTGGTGTGACTTACATATACATTTTTTTTTATTGATGTGACTTACATGTACATGTTGTACATCTTATTTCACTAGGTTGTATGAGCATGAAGAGTTGCAATAACAAATTTTTTATTTCTAGATAGGCTTGGGCTAAGGTCACATCATACTTATTAAATGGATGGGATGCAAGGGAGGTGAACGATCTTTGTGCATGTATATGCTCTAGTACTCTAAATGTGTAAAGTGGTTGATGGGGATCATCTAGTTTTAATTATGTCTAAGTCATTTTTAAGGGAGGGATTTCCACCAAAATTTGTTCATTCTAAACCACTGGGTTGGAATGACCATTTATGATATATGTCTTGTTCTAAACTTAAACATATATAACAAGGTGAACTTTTCCTTAAATTCTAAGATTCAATGGAGTAAATATTTAAAAATATTAATATATTTTTAAAAAATGAAAATGGCCCATATGATTGGCTCAAAGATGAAAAGGGAAAGACTAATGCAATTGTCATTCTTTAAGGAGTTCCAAAGATTGAACTTTCAACTTCAATGCATCCACGTCAACCTGATTTTAGGCTCAATGGTGAAAAATGGAAAGGATTTTTAAATTTGAGAGTTAAGTATATACCTTTCTTTCATCCAAGAGAGAGTGGGATAAGGGGAGAAATATGATTTCTCTACACCTATCCGAATATGAAGGACTACTCCAGATACAATATAATCACTATTCATATCAACCTCCACAATCATAGATTCAATAGGAGGCCCCAAGTGTGGATCTAATATCCACAGATCTGAGGCCACGATTCAAATTTGAGTGGAAGTAACAATTAGAATAGAGGATATGATTGTCAGTACAGATTTCATAAAAATCCAGCAACGATATAAATTGATATCTATGAAGATGAGGGTTTGGATAAGGCACAATCATTGGATTCTTGAAAACTCTAAAGCTATTAGAAATCTCACATCAATATATTCCAAATGTAAGAATTCAGAGAATGTATTCCAAGTGTTTGATATAATTCCTAAATGAGCAAGGTAAGTAGATCAATGTGATTTTCAACTTCATTCATTATCATTCTACTAGGAGACTTAAATGCTAGAATTGGAACTAATCAAGATATTCTTTTAAACAATGATTCCAACCCTAATCCTCTATGCCTATACGAGGTCCTTGTTTTAATGAACAAGTACAAAAGAAACTCTAAATAATTTACCGAGAATGTGTTTATTACCATGCTAATCATGCTCTATAGTTCTCAAGATCTAATGAATTGCAAAGGTCTAATGAAGTGGACGAAATCCAATCAGATGACTTGTATTCATGGGATGGGAAACAATGTCGTCGATTATGTGATATCTAATATCCTAATACACAACCAAAAAGTTAAATATGATGTTTCAAATGACCATGAACATGACTCTAATCATACACCTTTATCCCTAACTCTAATCTTTTTCATGCATAAAATCCCCATTGATGAAAATTATGATAACCAAAGGCACTTTCTTTTGACAAAAATAAAGCTAATATTTTCTTAAAGGATTTAGATAGTGAATAAAATCTCCTATTATATAAGAGAATTTCTACATAGGATGAATTTTTTTCTATTGAAGACATAGATTTTAGGGTTAAGTGACTCGCAAAAGGGAAATATAAGGACATTGAAGGCTACCAAGATTAAATATTAAAAATTGGAGGGCCTATCCTCATCCCCCAAATACACAAAATCTTCAATTTAGCAGCCAAGAAGGGATTCCCTAAACCCTATATGAAAATCCTTATTATACCTATCTTTAAATGTGGAGATAAAAGAAATTACTTTAATTATAGGACCACTATGATTAGCCCCATTTTATCGTAGCTATACATGCTTATTTTGAAAAAGAAGATTATCATATGGCTAGAAAACCATAGACAAAGAGATAAAGGAAAAACCAAATTTAGGAGCTATCATTCAACTTTGGACCAATTGGTATCATTGTGGGTGAATGTTTCAATAATAAAGCCAAACTCCTTTTTTTTTTAACTTTACAAATTTTTTTAACGAAACGCCTAAGAGAAACCTTTGGAATAGGTTAGAAGTGCTAAAATTTCTTTTCAAGTTGAGAGATGTTGCATTAAGGTTGTATGAGAATGTTATTTCCATGCTTAGGAACACTAAGGGATGGTCAGAAGAAATTAACTATAAACATAGGAGTCAAGCAAGGTTGTCCCTTGTCACATACCTTTTTTGGCATATATATATTTGACAAGTTAAAAGATTATTTTAGAGAAGTTGGTTGTGGTGGCCTTAATCTTGTTGGTATAGTCATCATCCTTCTTATTTATGCCAATGATATTGTTCTTATGGCAAGGAGTCCCTATGATATCGACAAGAAACTAAGAATCTTCAAGGATTCATTATCTTGTATGAGTACAACTATTAAGACTCGGAATACATACTTTTGTATATGGAAACAACAACTTGGAGGAAGTTTCTCCATACAAATATCTTAGAATTGATATTCATGACAAGCTCAACTGGAACTACAACATTGAGAAAAAGGTAAATGGAAGGTGGAAATCTTAGTATGGTCTTGAAAACAATTGTAAATCGGTGGACCTTTGGTTATGGAAGGATAAAAAAGTTCTTTTTAAAACTCTTGTCACTCATGTTATCTTATATGTGAAATTTACGGATACAGTGTATTTACAAAATCACGGATAAAGATAAAGTAGATCCAAAATAATTTATAGTTTATCATCTAAAAAAAAACAATACATCGTATCATATCCTCCCCATAGAAGTGATCCTTTCCCCCATTGAGAGAGCATATATTACTAGATACCTAATGTACAAGAACAAGATAAACAACATGAAAGACAAGAGGCTTCCCAAAATTTCTTCAAACTCTATCCAAAACCACCTATGGATCAAGCAAGAATGGCATAAAGATGCCAAGTCTTGGCTAAATCATTGGGGAATAAAGGAAAATATCATTTTGTAGAATAA
>SNQJ01S0008052.1:147639-170608 GCA_010110895.2 Picea sitchensis
TTATTCTACAAAATGATATTTTCCTTTATTCCCCAATGATTTAGCCAAGACTTGGCATCTTTATGCCATTCTTGCTTGATCCATAGGTGGTTTTGGATAGAGTTTGAAGAAATTTTGGGAAGCCTCTTGTCTTTCATGTTGTTTATCTTGTTCTTGTACATTAGGTATCTAGTAATATATGCTCTCTCAATGGGGGAAAGGATCACTTCTATGGGGAGGATATGATACGATGTATTGTTTTTTTTTAGATGATAAACTATAAATTATTTTGGATCTACTTTATCTTTATCCGTGATTTTGTAAATACACTGTATCCGTAAATTTCACATATAAGATAACATGAGTGACAAGAGTTTTAAAAAGAACTTTTTTATCCTTCCATAACCAAAGGTCCACCGATTTACAATTGTTTTCAAGACCATACTAAGATTTCCACCTTCCATTTACCTTTTTCTCAATGTTGTAGTTCCAGTTGAGCTTGTCATGAATATCAATTCTAAGATATTTGTATGGAGAAACTTCCTCCAAGTTGTTGTTTCCATATACAAAAGTATGTATTCCGAGTCTTAATAGTTGTACTCATACAAGATAATGAATCCTTGAAGATTCTTAGTTTCTTGTCGATATCATAGGGACTCCTTGCCATAAGAACAATATCATTGGCATAAATAAGAAGGATGATGACTATACCAACAAGATTAAGGCCACCACAACCAACTTCTCTAAAATAATCTTTTAACTTGTCAAATATATATATGCCAAAAAAGGTATGTGACAAGGGACAACCTTGCTTGACTCCTATGTTTATAGTTAATTTCTTCTGACCATCCCTTAGTGTTCCTAAGCATGGAAATAACATTCTCATACAACCTTAATGCAACATCTCTCAACTTGAAAAGAAATTTTAGCACTTCTAACCTATTCCAAAGGTTTCTCTTAGGCGTTTCGTTAAAAAAATTTGTAAAGTTAAAAAAAAAAGGAGTTTGGCTTTATTATTGAAACATTCACCCACAATGATACCAATTGGTCCAAAGTTGAATGATAGCTCCTAAATTTGGTTTTTCCTTTATCTCTTTGTCTATGGTTTTCTAGCCATATGATAATCTTCTTTTTCAAAATAAGCATGTATAGCTACGATAAAATGGGGCTAATCATAGTGGTCCTATAATTAAAGTAATTTCTTTTATCTCCACATTTAAAGATAGGTATAATAAGGATTTTCATATAGGGTTTAGGGAATCCCTTCTTGGCTGCTAAATTGAAGATTTTGTGTATTTGGGGGATGAGGATAGGCCCTCCAATTTTTAATATTTAATCTTGGTAGCCTTCAATGTCCTTATATTTCCCTTTTGCGAGTCACTTAACCCTAAAATCTATGTCTTCAATAGAAAAAAATTCATCCTATGTAGAAATTCTCTTATATAATAGGAGATTTTATTCACTATCTAAATCCTTTAAGAAAATATTAGCTTTATTTTTGTCAAAAGAAAGTGCCTTTGGTTATCATAATTTTCATCAATGGGGATTTTATGCATGAAAAAGATTAGAGTTAGGGATAAAGGTGTATGATTAGAGTCATGTTCATGGTCATTTGAAACATCATATTTAACTTTTTGGTTGTGTATTAGGATATTAGATATCACATAATCGACGACATTGTTTCCCATCCCATGAATACAAGTCATCTGATTGGATTTCGTCCACTTCATTAGACCTTTGCAATTCATTAGATCTTGAGAACTATAGAGCATGATTAGCATGGTAATAAACACATTCTCGGTAAATTATTTAGAGTTTCTTTTGTACTTGTTCATTAAAACAAGGACCTCGTATAGGCATAGAGGATTAGGGTTGGAATCATTGTTTAAAAGAATATCTTGATTAGTTCCAATTCTAGCATTTAAGTCTCCTAGTAGAATGATAATGAATGAAGTTGAAAATCACATTGATCTACTTACCTTGCTCATTTAGGAATTATATCAAACACTTGGAATACATTCTCTGAATTCTTACATTTGGAATATATTGATGTGAGATTTCTAATAGCTTTAGAGTTTTCAAGAATCCAATGATTGTGCCTTATCCAAACCCTCATCTTCATAGATATCAATTTATATCGTTGCTGGATTTTTATGAAATCTGTACTGACAATCATATCCTCTATTCTAATTGTTACTTCCACTCAAATTTGAATCGTGGCCTCAGATCTGTGGATATTAGATCCACACTTGGGGCCTCCTATTGAATCTATGATTGTGGAGGTTGATATGAATAGTGATTATATTGTATCTGGAGTAGTCCTTCATATTCGGATAGGTGTAGAGAAATCATATTTCTCCCCTTATCCCACTCTCTCTTGGATGAAAGAAAGGTATATACTTAACTCTCAAATTTAAAAATCCTTTCCATTTTTCACCATTGAGCCTAAAATCAGGTTGACGTGGATGCATTGAAGTTGAAAGTTCAATCTTTGGAACTCCTTAAAGAATGACAATTGCATTAGTCTTTCCCTTTTCATCTTTGAGCCAATCATATGAGCCATTTTCATTTTTTTTAAAATATATTAATATTTTTAAATATTTACTCCATTGAATTTTAGAATTTAAGGAAAAGTTCACCTTGTTATATATGTTTAAGTTTAGAACCAGACATATATCATAAATGGAGCCATTTTCATTTTTTTTTAAATATATTAATATTTTTAAATATTTACTCCATTGAATCTTAGAATTTAAGGAAAAGTTCACCTTGTTATATATGTATAAGTTTAGAACTAGACATATATCATAAATCGTCGTTCCAACCCAGTGGTTTAGAATGAACAAATTTTGGTGGAAATCCCTCCCTTAAAATGCCTTAGACATAATTAAAACTAGATGATCCCCATCAACCACTTTACACATTTAGAGTACTAGAGTGTATACATGCACAAAGATCGTTCACCTCCCTTGCATCCCATCCATTTAGTAAGTATGATGTGACCTTAGCCCAAGCCTATCTAGAAATAGAAATTTTGTTGTTGCAACTCTTCATGCTCAAACAACCTAGTGAAATAAGATGTACAACATGTACATGTAAGTCACATCAATAAAAAAAAAATGTATATGTAAGTCACACCAATAAAGTAACATGAAAAAAATTAACATCCAACATATAATAATAATTAAACTATCATATATTTATTTTAATGTTAGGTCTTTTAAGCACTGAGTGTAATGTCCCCACCCATGCACTCCCAACAATAAGACAATTAATCCACTAATAGTACAATTAATAAAAACTACATGCCATAACCGGTCTAGACTACCTTTGCTCAAACCATATTCAATTAATTCATGACAAGATTCACACACTCACGACATATATATATTCATAATCATGACAAAAAATAACAAAGAAATATATTGAATGATTCAACAAAGATATAACACTTATCCTTAAACCAAATATAGTGCATGGAACTAGCTACTTACGAATGGTGTTCCACCCAACTATAGAAATCTAGGGCATATGTCACCCCGAGACAAGGAATTAGGGATATTTATTGAGGATCAGGCCATGGTTTGAGGCTTAAAATTAGGGCCTTAGACCATAACATTTGTCTTTGGGGCTCATGGGCCATTCGTAGAGCCCTAGGCCACTACACAAGCCATCATGCATAGGAAACCTTTAACATGTGAGTGAGATATAGTGGAAAGTTTGAGTGTTGCAATCACATGAGGGTAGGTTACAAGGTCATAGATCATGGTTCAAGCTATGTTAGTGGGTCTTAGGGGGTAGTGGGTTAGTGTATTGGGTTTATCATGTTATTTGATTAGTGGTTAGGGTCATGTTCAAGGTTAGGAAATTAGAGATTGAAGCTTCCTTGAAAGTGTGTGAGTTTGGTGTGTGGGTTAGGGTGGTTCATGTGCATGGGTTAGGTGTGTTAAGTTATAGAGGTGGATTGGGTTAGTGTGTTCATTCAGTGACTATCACAATGTGTAAGTAAGAAGAAATCCTACACATAGCTATACCACACGGGGAATAAATCCACATGATGCATGACACCAAAAGAGAGTTATAAAGGTTAAGAGGCTAAACATGGTAACGATAGATCCTTTCATTTATCCTAAGGTTATCGTATCCAACAATATTAATGTAAAATAATAATAAGATAAATAAGTAGCAACAAAGAATCTAACACATTATGGGTTAGATGCATGGGTTCGTTGTGTTGATTAATATCAATTTAGAGCATCAAGGGATCAAGTACTGTTAGGTTAATTTCATACCAATAGCGTTTTCATAGACATTCTAAAAATTAGAGACATTGAAGGGATCAACTATTGTTAGGTTAATTTCATACCAATAGCTTGTTAATAAACTTTCTAAAAAGTAGAGACATTGAGGGGAATGGAAGTCAAAACCTCTTTCCTCAACTAATTACACAATAATGAAAAATAATGCATCATCTCTTGAAGTTTTAAATGACATATCTAGTCTTTCTTATGAGGATATGAGGAAATAAATTGTGTGGGTTTACGAGACATTACAATCAACACCAAAAGATTTGATATTCTAGAAATTGGATCTAGGGTGAAACTCTCTAGGATAATGTGATAGCATCCTCCCTCACTCTTGTTGGTCACTAGGTGTCAGTAGTAGACCAATGTTTATGGGTTTGGGTTATGGATTAGGTTTTTAGGGGGTTATAGATTCAAGTGTTAGTGGAATGTTAGTTGTTAGGTCGGGTCAAGTGTGTTCATTATGAGTGTGGGTTAGGTGTTTGACTATTTGTTGTTCAGGATGAATATTTATTATATACTATTTAATATTTAGACACATAAACACACACACACACACACAACATGATCCACATAGGAGGAGAAACATGTTGATAAAGAACCCCTCTCTTGTAATTCCATGGCCCAAAAAATGTTTAATTTATGATCTTTGATTTGGTCTATGCCCAAAGTTTGCTTAGGTGAAGAAGTGTTGATATACTCATAAGTGTTATCCTTGACGAAGTTGTATCCATGCAAAGACACCCAAAGAGAGTCATGCTTGATTTAAGTCTCGATTTCTCCTAGATGTATGGCGCCGTGTTAGTTTCCACTCAGTGGTGAGACCAATCGAAGGTACTTCACCTTTTCACCTAGAGCATACCCATACTCCATTCTAGGTTGTGGGCGAGTCACACACTCACACTATATGACTCACTTGTACACTTAGACAATTGTGAACATATTCAACACTTAGTCATTTTAAGTATACAGATGCAAAACATAAAAGAACCTAAAGGAGACACAAGATATAAGTGCGGGTAGCACCAACGGTGCCTAACACTACCTTGTTTTATTATTTGAAACACAATTACAATATAAGAGAACTACATGCCTAGATACAATGCTTAGGTGGAGTCACATGACTCACCTCTCACCACCAAGACTATCCCACTTTACCCAGTCACACAGATCCACCCTACACAAACTTCACTGCCACAGCATCCTTGCCAAGTCTACGGTTTTACCCATTTTGCTCCGACCTCATACTCACCTCCATCATCCCGTTTCTCTCTTGCTTGATCACATGATTCCTCGTTGTGCCTTAGCTCACTTGCATATCGATTATTTTATATGAGTGACAACCATTGCATCCCCTTTGGATCATTACATCCTTTTGCGGACCAACATACCCCTTTGGGTTGATGTATCCTTTCATACAATTGCCTCCTCTTCACACCGATGTGTCTCTCATACCAACGAGCCTCTCGTCACATTTTTTTCATTGTTTGTGTCCCTTCTTCCAAACAACTCCAAATCATCTCAAGGTGTGTCAGGAGGTCAGAATGACCTTCCCATTGAGCCTCGTGTCACCAAGGAAGATGGGTCCACTTCTTGTGCACACACCCAAGTCGCCCCTACCATGCTCTCATCCAACCCAAGTATTCGTCTTCCATCGCAAGGTAAGCGAGGCACGTGCCCCCTAGGGTCCCTGTTCCCAAAACATGCACCCAAGGTTCTCTTGCCCATGCCTATAATATGTCTCATGCCTAACCAATCACATCCTCCTTTTGTTCATCTACCAACTCACTTTTGAGTCTAACCAAGGGGCATGCACACTTGGTGGGTGTCGCAGAAGGATTTAGATCCTTCCCCACTAAACTTATTTCCATCCTAGAAACTTACACTGTACTTGGGACCCATAGTTTCTCCAATCATACTCATAGATCATATCCTCATATCGACACAAAGACTCACATCTCTCCCAATTGTTCTCTTTGTTGGGTTTTCCCCTCCAATAGAAAAAGTACTCACGTTTTTGATTCCAACAAACTCCCATGATCTTGTGCACCAATATCTTCTCCACTTCCAAATCTAGCTTCTTCACAATCATCTTCAAGGCTCTAGATGGCTCAAATCAACTTAGGTCATCCACGCCCATATAGCATGGTTTCAACTGAGTGATGTGAAAAAATAGTTGGTGGACCCCCATGTGATATGGCAGCTCCAATCAGTAGGTGACATTGCCAATATTCTCAGGGAATTTGAACAATTCATCGAACCTACGCAAAGGGGATGGATCCATTCCTTTGGGTGGTGGGTAGTGTTATCTCCTCAACTTGAGGAAGACCAAGTCACCCACTTTGAACTCTGCATCATGTCTCACACAAACTTCCCACTACTTCATCCTCTCTGCTACACAAGTCAAGTGCACCCAAGCGAACTCCAACCTTTCCTCCCAACTCTTCATGAACCCCAAAGCTGAAAAATTTGTACCATAGTAACCTTGTGTCACCTAGTGTGGAATCAAGGGTTATTGTTTGTTCGCCACCTTGAATGGACAGTAAATTTTCTTACATCATAGATAGGAGTGAATGATGGTGTGGAGGTCAATCTAGATAGTGTTAGGGTGAGACAAACTCCTAAAGGAGAGGACCTCACATTGGTACGATGACAACAATATATTGGTACATTGAGTTGGTTAGAATACTTCGTATCTATGGGCATGGCGAAATACCTTTCTTTGAGATAGGAGTTGGAAAGAGTGACAGGAGTTGTAAACAGAAAATACTTTTAGGACATAGGGATGTGCATACTCACAGATTAGGCATGACAGTCATACTAATCACATGACTAGTATGAGATGTGGGAGCTATCTATGTACGGATGTGATTACTTGGGTTAAAGTATGAAGGAAACGATGGTCCAAAAGAGTTCAACACTTTAGTAAATTTTGAGAAGAAAGTACCAGTTGTTAGTTGTAGTGGGAAGCAACAACAACAATAGCACAACGGGATAATGTAGAAGAGTTGGGCGACTTTCACCCTTGCGTTGGGTGAAGTGGCTATAGTGACTTAGGAATTAGATAATTTGGAGTTGGTTTAAGTGTAGTTGTGTTGAGTTGTGGAAATTTGAGGTTTTCACTTTGCAGAAAACTTGGGGTTTCACTTAGAAAGAAATTAGGGGTTTCTAGTTGACACAAAACTTGGGGTTTCCATGAGACTTGGTTATGATGGAGGAACGAGTTTGGGAAGATATTGGATACAACATATTTTGAGGATGTTTCCGAGGGTGGAAATGAATTTTGGTGCGGGGGGATGTAAATCCTTTGGGTACAAGTGCACGAGGCTCCTTCGTCCCATTAGCATAATGCATAGGCAAGATGACGAGTCAGAGATTTTGGGGTTTATGAGATGGGGAAAGGAACATACAACATTCATATAGAGAGAACATGGGTGAGTCTTAGGGCATCCCTTGGGCATGATGCACCCAAGGTGACCATGCCCATGACTTGCAAAGGACGTCAAGAAGTTTCAATGTGTGACATGGACTCGGGTTGCATGAGAACAAAGGTATGGATAACATGGGAAAGTGCACAAGGAAGTGGACCCATATGTTTAAGAAACATGGGGTGTGGTGGTGGTTCAAATTGATCCCTCCATATGCATTGCAATAAGTTGAATTTAGTGAGAACCAAAGGGTGCGACAACATGGACATTGCGATGAGTTGGAGTCGGTGAGAAACAAAGGGAATGACGACGTGGAGAGTATGTGATGGTTTGGGTGGGAACAATGGTTCTTACAGATGCAATATATGTGAAGAGTGAATTCGATTTGGGTGAAATATGAAGGGGCACAACGATTCATGAAGATGGCCAAGAGTCGCGACAATTCACAACTTAAGTGGTCTCTCTCTCACACACACATATATTTGTCTACATGTGTCTCTATGTGTGTGTGACACCAAAGGGAATGATGACGTGGAGAGCATCTGATAGTTTAGGAGGGCATGGTGGTTCATGCGGATGTGACGAGAGAAGTCGGCTTGGGCGAAGATGTGTGTGTGCGTGCATGTGTGTGTGTGTGTGTTGCATGTGTGTTGCATGTGTGCATGGGTGTGTCTGTGGTGCGTGCGTGCATGCATGCTTGATATGGAGCAGATATAACAACCCGAGATGAGGCGAAGAAGACAAAGTGTGAAAAATATGAAGGTGAAGGGTGAAGTCTTGGCTTCAGTTTCGTTTGGGAATCTCAAGGGACCTGCCCAAAATTCCAAGTTTCATCCTCTCTCTAGAGCATGTGGCACCACCATAGTTCTCACTTGAAAGCTTGGATACACTAAGGATACTTCATCCAGATTATACCTCTTCACCTAAAACATACCCATACTTTGTTCTATGATCTGGGAAAGACACACACTCACTCTATACGAATCACTTCTACACTTAGAAAATTTTTGAACACATTCTATGCTTAGTCATTTTAAGTATACAAATGTGAAACATGTGAAGAACAATAGAGAAACAAGATATAAGTGTGGGAAACACTAGTGGTTCCTATTATAGCGCAAGTTTTAGGTTGGGAAAAGATCGACCCAACCACAAATCAAGTGCTACAACTTGGGAATCCCACACCCAATGCCACCTTGATGTAGTTCTCGCACTTCAAGGGTGACTAGGTCACTCTAGGGAGGCGATCCTGGTGACCTTAGGGGGAAAGAGATGGATATGGATAAAGATGGAAGTGGATACCCTAGAGTTCAATTATAAGTGGAGTTAAATGTGTGGAATGAAGTCTTTGGAAGGTCCAAAGGTTTCCATGTATGTTGAGTAACCTGTAAATGGTGAAATACCTGCCCGAGATAGAAGAAAAAACACTTTGAAATGATGTATGTTAGTTGGATCATAAATTTAAGCTTGTTGTCCCTATTTTGCAGCAATACATAATAGTATATATAAAAAATAATATGGTACGATAATCTACTCAATAAATTCTAGAGATCAAGTAGAAAATACAAGAGAAAGACTAGTTAACGACTAGCTAAACTCAAGATGAAAAAATCAATATTCTAGCATAAAATGATAAGGCTGTTGTAAACACTTGTCTGCAGCAAATTATATCAGCCTTTTGGCTGTAACATTCAATTTATTACAGAAATAAAATCATGCACTGAAAACCCCTGAAGCTTTTCCAAAAAGTGTGCTAGACCAAGAAGAATAAGTGTGCAAACTTTGAGCAGAATCCAATGGTTGATAAGAGAGTTATTCAAGAAAATGAGTTAGGTTTTCTGCAGCCCTAATGGCTGAAGATGTAATTTTATAACAGAAGCAAGAAGTATCCCATTGATGGGGATTCCCTAGTGGTTGTGAGGTGCCCAAGGCACGAGGAATACAATCCTCTTTGCAAGAAGTAAAAATGACCAAAAATCATGTTTTCCAATGCAATCTTTTATTTCTCCAATGCAATAATAAATGACTAGTGCTCTTAATAATTGGGTTAATGGGGTCACGCAAATAAATAGCTATAGAATCTACCTCATTGGGGGTGTAAACCCTCTTACTCCCCAAGGCAAGTTTCTTTAGCTAGGGTTTAAGCTAAGAGGGTGTATGCCCTTATACTTCTCTTAGCAAACCCTTGTTTAACCAATAACATGAAGCATAAAATGATGAAGACTATGGTGGGGGTGTATTTCGTTATACTTCCCACCTAGATCCTAGCACAATAACCTTGACTTGAAACAAATGATAGCATGAATGTAAACACCATACCAATTCAAGGAAAAATGCCAAGATAATCCACCACAATAACAAGAGATAAGCCTTCCAAGGCTAGCGCATCACTTCCATCAACCATAAAATCAAGAGATAACCATAAACAAGAGCTAAGTGAGACAAATTTGCCAAAGGTAGCGACAATTTCAGACCAATACTCTCACAAGAGGTAGAGTTATATTCAAATGAGATCTTATGATCTCTTATTTATATAAAATGTCACTAAGGTGACTTGTCCATAAATTAAAGGGTAAACCACAAGACTAGGGGTCAACAACCCTAATATTTCCCCATTTAACAAAGTAATATTAAAAAATTCATTTAAAATTTTACTTTTTCACAAATAAAACCTAATTTTACATGGGCGTCTCCCCTTTAGGGGATGTTTTGCCACTTAGAAGAAGTTGTTGGTGTTGTAGGAGCATGGGTAGGCCTCCAAAGGCCACATGTCAAGCATATAGGAAATATCCTCATGGTGAAGACCTCCTCCTCCTCAAAACATCCATGTGTCCATGAGTGGTTACATCACTGCCTCTAGGAGTGACATTTTGCCTCTCCTAGGAAAAACGTTTGGCATGTGGGGTCTAGGATATGTCTTCCAAGCCATCTTCAAGTCCTTTCAAGTTTTAAATTTATCATCCGGCATGCGGGCCCTTGGAATCCAACCTATGGGCTTGTAGCCCCATGGAAGTCCAAGCTAGGCTTGTTCTCCCAAAATTGTCCACCAACTAGGTCCTGCAAAGACACATGAACACACCCTCCAAGGATCTCAAGTCATAACATCATGATAAGTGAATCCAATCAATAAATGATCCACCTAAGCATGTGCATCAAAGATCACTATATCAAACAATTAATTTCTCAAAGACACTATGCGACTTGTCAAGCTTGAATATGGGAGGGTTGACGAGGTATCCTATTGGGTAGGTCTTTCCCTAGGTCAAGGAGAGTTTCCAAGATATCCCTCTCTAAGCCATGTAAAGTGGATGAAGCGGTTGGGTTCAAGACTCAATGGGCATAGGGCTCATGACCTACAAGGGGTCATAGTGTCTCATTCATGGTTACCTTTGTAGAGTGTGTGTGGTACCTTCGTCCACAATGCACTTTTTCCAAGCCCATTATTTTCCATTATTTTATTCTTTCATGATTTTAAGGAGAGGTTGAAGGTCATTTCCCTGTCATGGTGACTAGATAATGGCAATGCCACCCACAAACACCTAGTGGAAATGAGAAGGTTGGCTCATGATGAGACCCCATTTCTCTCAGCCATGTAATTGAGATCCATTACCCTGGTGTGGTGACCAGATGATGGCAATTTCATACCACTATATATTCATGGATGTGATAGGTTGGCTCATGATGAGACCTATTATCCTTCAACTAACCTTTCAAGCATTCTTTATTATATTTTGGGTCCCCTTTAATCAAAGATAAGTGTTTCACCGCTTTCTTGGGTGATCCCTGGGTGAAGCATCTGGAAGGTTTATATAAGTCTTTTATCTTTTACCCAACATCAATCCCTCTGGGCCTTCAACCCCTTCTTCCCATAGAATGAGGGACAACCCCTTCTTGAGTCAATACACCCTAAAATCCCAAGAGATAAGGAAAATGGAGGGGAATAATGATGTAAAGTGGTAAGTATGGTCGAGAACAGTATGATGGTTCTTTAAGGGAGTTCCTAGTATAAAACCCATCCCCAATGAATACCACTTACTAGGGCACAATGTCAACCACCAAGGTGAAGCAGGGTAAAAGGCATAATTTCCAAGCATATATCATGAAATCTAGAGAAATCTAACATACAACATAGTCAACTAGATTAAATATTGAAATGATGCTCACCATAATACTGATTTGTACCTCATGGAGCAAGGCCCACTGCCTTCCAGAATCCAATTGATGTGGTGGATGCCATTTGGAAATATGTGACTATTTGTGGTGGTGATAGGGGTTTTCAACTATGAAAAAGGGTATTGTTGGACATGTAGTCTTCTCGACACTCCATATTTGCAACCTGAGGGCTTCAAGACACAATCTCCTTAGTTATCAACAAAATGGGGATAACAATGCCTAACACTTGGCTTGTTTTATTATGTGAAACAAAGTTACAATACAAGAGAACTATTCTCCCATTTACAGGGCTTGGGAAGCATCATGCAACTTGTCCAACGCCACCAATACAACCCAACTCTCACTCTGCTTGGTCCCACAAATCCACCCCACTAGACTTCACCATCACAACACTCTTCAAAATAATTGTGATCCACCCTAATGCGCTCCCTAATGCGCTCCAACCAAGTCTCATGTTTTGTCTCTTCTCTTCACAAGAGTCATTTTTCCAAGTCTCTACAAACCTTCGGTTCACTCCATAGTGCACCCACCTCATACCTATGACTATCTCATTGAACATACCCATTAATTTCTCATTTCTTTTCACTTTATCACTTTCTTCATAATTGAATTCCATGATGCTTTGATTCATTTTCCTCTTGGTTATTTTATATGAGTTCCCTTGCATCAACCAACATGTCCCTTCGCAGATTGATGCATCCCTTGGATCAATGTGCCCCTTAACATGGTCATGTTATTTCAAATTGACATGTCCTCTTGGACCAACGCACCCAATCTATGGTTATGTCTTCTCTTGGACTGATGCATCCTCTCGGCAATGCACCCCATCACATGGTTGCATCTTTTTCCTTTGTTAGTGTCTCTTGTGCCTACCAAATACAACTCATTGTGGGGTGTGTCGAGAGGTTAGGATGACCTCCCAATCATGCCCCATGTTTCCAAAGTAGATGGGTCCACTTCTTGAGTGCATGCCCAAGTTTCCCTGCCCATGCTCTTGTGAAACCCATGTCTTCGTCTTCCATCAAAAGGAAAGTATGGTGTGTGCCCCTTATTTTTTCATGTCCTCATCATGTGCCCAAGGTAATGTTGTACGTGCTTATAATACTATCATGCACCCAACTAATCACATCCCTCCTTGTGTTAGTCGATTGATATGCATCAAATTTTCACAGGGAGCATGTGCGCTAGGTGGGTGTCACGGAGGGATTTACATCCTCCCCAACTCAAAGTTGTCGCCATCACTAGCAACATCCATCAAATATGATCTCGATGGTGCATTTAAATCCACTCCCTAATCTCGTCTCAACCCAACAATTGATGTCTCCTACAACTGCTGCCAAAACAACCCTCTCTTAGGAAGGTCTACAAAATTTTCCCAAGTGTTGGATTCCTTTGACTCATTGTTGCATCCATACTTTCGACTTCATTGTTGGTGTCTCCTGTACACTAGATCCTCTCAAGTTTTTAACTAGTTGGGTGATTAGTCCAACTTTCACGTCCATCCCTAGAGAATGCACATCTCTATGCCCAACAAACTCTTTTATGTTTTCCTCATAGTCATTTCATCCAATATTCTTGGTCTGTTGAGTTGCCCACTACATCCTCAACCTGTTCTCCTTAGCTAGCTAAAATTTTCTTCACTCTCTTAGTTCTAGACAAGGTTCTATGCCCTCGCCTCAATCTATCATGTCACTTCCACTATAACTCAACATTTAAATTCTCTGTTGAGTCTTTTCGTGAAACATCTCCACAAGACACCTAAGATCACATTGCTTGCTCCTGGAAACACATTTCCCTTTTGTTTGTTTAGTAGACAGAGAGTATCCAATATCCACTACCAAGGCTATTCACATACATCATGTCAAACTTGTGCTCCATGCACAAGTATCGCAAGACTACTCTAGCTTCCCTTGGTGTGCATCCCAAGTCCTCAAGATGTTCAATGGTAATATGAATATGTTCAATGGTAATCTGGAATTAATATATTCCCATGGCCTTCCTACAAAAATTCATGATCGTTGTGGGGTCTTGGTCTTCAATTCCTACTTCCTCCATGTCTGTCTTCGTGTTTGTCTCTATGTCTGTCTCCTAGTATGGTTGAGTAAGTGCCTCCACAGATTGTCTTGACTCAACACTTAAAGTATTTGTGGAGAATAAGTCCCCTAATCGATCCTTTATATCGTCCTCACCACATGGTTGATAAAGGGTTGATTTTTGTTTCCTACTCTACTCCATGGTTTCGACGAGCATTGCAAGTGAGGATTCTAACTCTCCATTTATCTCTTATCCATGGTTAATCATTTTTGGGTCTCATTCTTCCATTCTTTCTTCCTCCACGTCTGTCTCCTAGTATGGTTGAGTAAGTTCCTCCACAAACTGTCTTGACTCAACACTTGAAGTATATGTGCAGAACAAGTCTCCTAACCGATCCTCTACATTGTCCTCACCACACGATTGATAGCAGATTGATTCATGTTTCCTACTCTACTCCATGGTTTCAACGAGTGTCACAAGTGAGGATTCTAACTCTACATTACTCTCTTATCCATGGTCATGCAAATTATGCAGCCGACCAACCTTCCCTATGGTCATTTTCACCGATCCTTGTCATTTTCAACTTTTGTCCATATGAACTCATGTCATTCAAATATATCGTTGTTGGAGTGACCTCTCGTTGCTATTTCACATCATAGGGTCTTTCCATGATCTGATTGATTCCCTTAATCAACCTAATCACATATATCCTAGGAATCTGTCCAAGCTTACTCTTTGTCGTCAAAGGTGCACTTAGCATCCTGGTCTCATCCAAAACTACTAACAAAATTTTGTGAATGAGTGGTACTCCTTTAGAAAATATAAGGAAGTCCAGTCCCAGGATCATTGCATGATCATCCAACAGAGAAACGAACAAATCCATGTTGCCAAACCACTACCGCACTAATCTCAATGGTGCAAAACAAACTATCCCTATCACTGGAACCAGTGTTGAGTTCACCACCTTGCATAAGTTTTTGCTACTCTTAGGTCTGGGATGGAGTGAATTTGTCGCTCGTTCACTCAAAAAAATATGGGTCATGTCGGTGTCCACTAAGGTTGTCATCTTCAACCCACATACTCTTGCACTCATGAAGCAAAGTCTCTCAGCATCTTCACTTTGTGATACTATTCTTGACCTCCTGTCTTGAACTCTTGTATGCATGCTTCCAACATTTTCATGGCCTAGGTCATTTCTTCTATTGGATTCTGCACCTAGACCATCTTTTTCAAGGGTTCAAAGTCTTCCATTGTTTGTGTGGTTCTGGCCTTCTCCTCTTCAACCAACTGAGCCAACATTCTTTTTAAGTGATTGTCTCTTATAAAATTATTGTGTTAACAAAAGTGCACTCAACCATCTTACCTTTCTTATTAAGTGTCTTGGTTTGTCCCTCCATTGTAGTGTTGCTCTCATGTTGGGTGTCCTCCTTCTCAAGTGCTACCAATGCAAGTTGTGGCAAGGTCTCAACTCCTCTTGTCAATTCCTTCAACTTATCAATCCATGATTCTATTTGTGCATCGATCTCATTTATTCTCCCTGGACTTTCTTGGAGTTTTTTTTCATTCATTGAGTCACACTATCTATCTTAGTCTTCCAAGTCTCATTTCATGGACCGTCCATCTCAAACTTGGGTCAAGTGAGTGCCTTCAGTTGTACTCAAGTTTTAGCTACTTGGAAAACGAAGACTCCCTCCTATGTTCCAAATGTTCCATGGCACGGCCTCAAGTCTATGCAAGGAAACACCACCTTTTGTCATGACTTAAAGCTTCCACAAAGTTCGCAACCCTTTGTCTTAGAACTATTCTTGGCTTCTTCAATTGTCATGCAAGTCCTTTGGTGTGTTTCTATGGTTGCATTGATCTCTAGGTGTTCACCCTCGCCTAAGTGCACGAATTCATTGCACAAACTCTTCCTCGAGTATACACATCAGTGCATGTTTCTCATCAAAATTCAGACCTGCCCCGATTTTATGATGTGTTTCTATGGTCATTCACCCAAACTATGCTTCAAGTCATGCTTCGGTGTGCACCTAAAACTTCCTATGCAATGCCACCACTTGTCTCAGTTGAAGAACTTAGCCAATTCCACCATGTTGTCTTCACAACCTATGACTAGAGATATTTCCTATGATGTGCCCTAACACCATTGTCACAAGCGCACTAGCGATGAAGATATTGATACACATTCACCAAACCTTGTTCAAAGTCTGCATTAAACAAGCTCTAATACCAACCATTGTTAAAATTACTATGTTGTTAAAACTACTTATTTTTTGTCATGATTATGAATATATGTGTCATGAGTGTCTAATCTCGTTATGAATGAAATGAATGTGGTTTGATTAAAGGTAGGATAGACTTTTTATGGGATGATTTTTTTTATTAATAGTACTCTTAGTGGCTTAATTATCGTATTGTTGGGAGTGCATGGGTGGGGATATCACACTCGATGGTCACAAGACATAAGATTAAAACAAATATATGATAGTTTAATTATTATTATATGTTGGATGCCATTTTTTGTTCATTTTATTTTATTGGTGCAACTTACATATACATGTTGCACATATTATTCCACTAGGTTGTATGAACGCGAAGAGATGCAACAAAATTTCTATTTCTAAATTGTAAATAGGCTTGGACTAGGGTCACATCATACTTACTAAATGGATGGGATGAAAGGGAGGTGAACGATGTATGTGCATGTGCATGCTATAGTACTATGAATGTGTAAAGTTGTTGATGGGAATCATCTAGCTTTAATTATGTGCATGCTCTAGTACTATGAATGTGTAAAGTGGTTGATGGGGATCATCTAGCTTTAATTATGTTGAAGGAAATTTTAAGGGAGAGATTTTCACTAAAATTTGGTTGTCCTAAACCACTAAATTACCATTTTTTATATATGTTTCGTTCTAAACCGAACATATGTCACAATGTGAACTTTTCCTTAAAACTCTAAGATTCAATGGAATAAATATTTTAAAACATTAAATCTATTTAAAAAAAATGAAAATGGCTCATTTGATTGGTTCAAAGATTGAAAGGGAAAGAGTAAAGCAATTTCCATTCTTTAAGGAGTTCCAAAGATTGAACTCTCAACTTCAATGCATCCACGTCCATTGTCTAAACATTCAACTTTTTGAACTTTTTCACCAAAATCTGGCTAAATAGATCTTGGTGAAATCACCATTTTTGTTGTTTAAATTGCATTTTTAAATGCATAAATAGATTCAACACCCTGAAAATCCTAAGAACACTCAAATTATACAGACTCAATCACTTAAATATGGAATTTCAACAATTTTTGAACTGATTTCATAAAAACGTTGATCATAAAATATGTTCGTAAAAACTCAAAAAAATCTAACTTTTAGACTACCCAGTTAAGTATATACCTTTCTTTGAACGGAGAGAGTGGGTTAAGAAGTGAAATATCATATTTCTCCGCGTCTGAATATGAAGGACTACCTGAGATACAATATGAGCATTGTTTAGATCGACCTCTACAATCACAAATTCAAAAGGATGTCGCGAGTGTTGAGTTAATATCCACGGATCTTAGGCCACGATCTAGATCTGAGTGGAAACAACGATTGGAACAGAGGATATAGTTATTGGTATGGTTATCATAAAATCCAACAACGATCTGACTTGATGTGTACAAGGAGGAGAGTTTGTCTAAGTGGAATGTGTGCTAATTTCTGCTGTAGAAATTGGCATTGTTTAACTGTTCTAGGAAATGGTTTTTTTTACTAAAATCCTGGGATATAAATTTGCACTAAATTACTATTTTTTGTTCTTTAAATCCATTTTTGAATGCAGAAATGAATTCAACATGACTATGGGAAATACGATTATACAGAAATAATCACTCAAATCTGCAGATCTAACAATTTCTCTGGTAAATGTCCCTTGAAAATATTACTAGAAAATCTAATATCTAATATTATGGGAAAGTCTTTAATATCTACAGCATATCTTAGCTAAATCAGATTATACAGAGATAATCACTCAAATCTACCGATTTCGGGCAAATGTCCCCAGAAAATATTACCAGAAAATCTAATATCTAATATTACCGGAAGGTCTCTAATATCTACAGCATATCTTCGCTAAATCAGATTATACAGAGATAATCACTCAAATCTGCCGATAATTTCTCGTTGGATTTCGGGCAAATGTCCCCAGAAAATCTAATATCTAATATTACCGGAAAGTCTCTAATATCTACAGCATATCTTCGCTAAATCAGATTATACAGAGATAATCACTCAAATCTGCCGATAATTTCTCGTTGGATTTAGGGCAAATGTCCCCAGAAAATATTACCAGAAAATCTAATATCTAATATTACCGGAAGGTCTCTAATATCTACAGCATATCTTCGCTAAATCAGATTATACAGAGATAATCACTCAAATCTGCCGATAATTTCTCGTTGGATTTCGGGCAAATGTCCCCAGAAAATATTACCAGAAAATCTAATATCTAATATTACCGGAAAGTCTCTAATATCTACAGCATATCTTCGCTAAATCAGATTATACAGAGATAATCACTCAAATCTACCGATAATTTCTAGTTGGATTTCGGGCAAATGTCCCCAAAAAATATTACCAGAAAATCTAATATCTAATATTACCGGAAAATCTCTAATATCTACATCATACTTCGCTAATTGTTGGATTAGAAATGAAACAGTAATCATCCATCACAAACCAGATAACTATGAGAGAACACATACGAACTGGAGAGCCCTTACATGAAATGATTGTTGGGCGTCACTCTTCTTTATTGGCTTCTCCTAGGATGGAAATTTTACTATATCCTCAACCTCAGGCAAAATTAGCACTTACCCCAAATGGTATTGAACTCCTGTGAATGCATTGGTGAGTAGATTATCACAAAACAGGTATATATTATCTATATATACAACCTTGCTATGGAAAGAAAAGATATGCACTGAGTTTTAAAATTAATAGATATGCACTGAGTTTTAAAATTAATACAATATATTAAAACTTCAGAGTGAACAGATTGGTTTGTATGACAGAAGTATTTCTTATATGATTGAAAAAAGATTGATAGGCTATGCGCATAGTCTAATCAAATCCTTTATGCCTTTAGGTATGAAGCTATAGATTTAATCAACATAAACACTATTCTCAATTTGGAAATAATGTGGGTTCTACTTTTAACTCCATTTTGAGTAATAAAATCGTTGGGCAGATTTTCTCGATGCATCCGCCCAATTCCTTCCCCCTCTCTTGTAAGAGGGAAGAGGATCTATCATGGACCATGCCATTTTTAGTATGGTTAGCTGTTTGGCTAGCTTGGTATTGGGTGATGATATGTTTTCCTTTGTTGAAACTTTTGCTTATATTTATAAGTTTGATGATGTAAATGGAAGAGGATAAATATCATCAAGTAGAGATTCTAACTTGATATGAACTAGACGTTAATGATTGACATATGCTTGATGATGGTAATGGTAGACATATGGTGGATGATGGTAGAGGTATATGTCAACAAAGTGTTAGTCATTCCATTATGTGGAATAATGTCAACATTCCATTATGCATAATAATGTCAACATTCCATTGGAGTAGAACATTGTTGGTCTTCCATTAAGATGGAATTTTGGCATTATAATTGATGTATGTCACTTTCCATCAACTGTTGTATTCGATTATTCTTCTTCGAGGTTAAGATCAATTTAGAAGTTTTAATGTACACCATTAACCATCACCATATCTTCATCATTAACCTTCTCCGGTTTTATTTGATGATTTTTATGTTCTTCCATTTCCATCCTCATTGGAGGTACAAATATTAATAAGGGTCTCAACAAAGTAAAATATTAATCAACTTACAACTTCTCAATGTTGTAATCAACTTACATCTTCTCAATGATGTCTCTTAGAACCATGAATGGGTGGACTATTGATACATGGTTTCAACATGCCTATTCAGGGTTTTAGGTAGACATCCAAGGTCTTGAAAAATCTTTAGGTAGACATCCAATGTCTTGAAAATATTTCGGGAAAAAAAAATGTTGCAAACATCCTCTTGTTTTTTCATGACCAAGACATTTGCATGATTCCCATCATGCCCTAGAGCGACAAAGCCCACTTTATTTTTCCCCTTGGTATGACCATGCTCACATTCTACACAGAATAAGAATGCCATTCATATTAATTTAGATATAGCTATTTAACTTTACATATCAATCCACACATATAGTTACACTACTAATGATATTAACTAGCTACTTCCAAAACATAGTTACACTGGTAATGGTAATGATATTAACTAGCTACTTCCTAAACATGTATTAAATAACATAAACCCCTTCATGTCATAGTATATTAATTTAGATATAACCATTTGACTATACATATCAATCCACATATATATTAACAATATCAACTCTATACATAGAAAAACATGTATCAAATAGCATAAACTTGTTCATAGTGTTAGTGCTTCATTGATCTAGGTTGAATTCCAAAACTACTATCAAATAGCATAAATCTCTTCATGTCGTGCCATATTAATTTAGATATCGCCATATGATTTAATGGTGTGAAGCGTGGCATGGCCGGCTGGCATAGAATACGAGCAGGCATACGATCCAATTTTGATTCCTCTCATGGTTATTAAATCTAGGTTTAAAATGAGTTTGTAATTTCAGAGCACCATGTATGAAAAATGAGCTTAAAATATATATGAAAAAGGATCTTAAAAAATTCTCCTAAGTCGGCCACTTGGATAATATAAAAATAAGCAAATTATTACAACCACTGTCACTTGGATAATAGAAAAATAAGCAAATTATTACAACCACAAAATGAAGAAAACAAAAGTGTGGATCCAGTTTATCTTTGAAATACCACTGAGATAATAGAAAAATAAGAAAATTACAACAACAAAAAACAAAAGTGTGAATCTAGTTTATGTTTGGAATATTTTTATCTTAGGAATATTACTGAAGCTTTTATATTGTAGGAAATTTTATCTTTGAAATACTACTGAGATAATAGAAAAATCAACAAATTATTACAACCACAAAACAAACAAAAGTGTGGATTTAGTTTATCTTTAGAATATTGTTATCTTAGGAATATTACTGAAACTTTTATATTGCAGGAAAGAAAGAGAAAAACTCATTCAAATATTGCAAAAAGATTTACTTAAATTCCAATCCCAAGAGCATCTAGTTGTGTAGCTATCTCATGTTGTTGTGTGGCTATCTCACTGTCTTGATAAGTAGCATGACAAATGGAGATTTGAAATATTTTCTTCTCCCAACTTCACTATGTTTAACCAAGCTTTGGGTAAGATATGCCCATAACCAACATGATCTAAGAGGAAGTCCTCTAAATTAGCACTTGAAGTTTGAAGGGCATAATAGAGAATGTGGAACATAGAAAAATGATTTTCTATCCATATTCTCCTACATATTGAGAATAATAGATAATGTTAAAATAGCCTATAAGGACTTAGCTACCTCACCATCTTGATAAGTAGCATTTGACATCACAAGATTTGAAATATTTTCTTCTCTCAAATTCACTATGTTTAATAGAGCTTTGGGTAAGATGTTCCCATAACCAACATGCTCTAGGAGGAATTCCTCTAAATTAGCACTTGAAGTTTGAAGGGTGTAATAGAGAATGGGAAACACAACAAAATGATTTTCTATTCATATTTCGCCACTACTTGAACATAACAGATAATTCCTAAATATATTATAAGGACATAGCTTAGGACATAGCTTCACTAGAAGCTTCACAATAACTATCAAGGGGTTGTTGGGAATCATTTTGGTTGCACTAGTGTAATTCACAATAGTGAAACAATGATGAACTACAATGCCAACAAAATCAACAATTTTCCATAGTAGAGATTTTACCATAGTTGTGTCAAAGGAATCCATTGAATCCACTACACTGCACTATGCATAGATCTCTAATTTTTCACAATGATGATATAAATGCTTAAAATGCTAAAATTTAACAGAGAAGAAAATCTAGACTAATGAAATCCCACCTTGTATCTCCATTACACTCCGAAAGTTCTATGTATGTTTGGGTAATAGGATTCCATATTTAAATTCCATCTTTTCCACTACAACAACAAATTGTGTTCTTGCATCCAACCACAACAACAATAAGGTTTGGAAGAAAATCTAGAGAAAGACTAAAATTTGTAATCACTTTCTATGTTGATCCATTGGTTCCTGATGTATCATAGATGAGATGAATCAACTTATTTATTTTCCTGAACAATGAGAGGAAAACACTAAGGTGGCCACTAACCCTTTGAATTTTGAGAATTGAAACATTTCCTTCCATCTTTTGCAAACTGCATGAAATCTCACGTCGCTTTCCATAGGTAGTCTTGCCACAATTTCAATTAACAGGTCTTGTGTTAATCTCTTCCATATCTCATGTGTCATTTCCATGTTGCTAATCCCTTTTATATTGATGGTGCTTACCGATACTATTGTGAACTTACAAACATGGATATCATGATATATGTGGTCCCTCATTCATTCATTCATGATTGGATAATAATACACTCCCCAAAAAACTTATTGTGACTATGTTGTTAGTAGGTTATATGGAATACCATTGCATTTTCAATAACATCTTATATTGAGATCGACAAGCAATTCCAAATCCAATTTTTAAAATTGGGCTGGATTGCTTGTATTATACATTCAAAATCTTAGGTGAATATAAAGAATATTGAAACCTACAATGTGCCAAATGCTAGAATAGGTAAATTCCAATTAATATCAAGACTTGCAAGCATCAAATAACTTCACCAATTTCAAGAAGGTTGTCGTCGGCTCTAGAATAAGATGTCAAGTTGAATCGCCAATGAGAAGCAAGATAAATGGTTTTAAATATTTGGAAAAAATAAGATGCCTGATGTAATACTTTGGAAAACTTGCACAAATTTATGGTAAACACATAAACTAATATGAAATCAGTGGAAAACTGAATACTATATACCATGACTTGTCAAATATAATAATAA
>SNQJ01S0008052.1:170665-215684 GCA_010110895.2 Picea sitchensis
ATTATGATTAAGGTATGAAGTAAACATGGGGTAAACGCTTTATTGTACTTGCAATGGTAGGGTATATAGTGTTCGATTCACCCATTGATTGTATGTATATTACTTGCTCATCAACCCTAAATTCGTGTAGGTTTTCCAAGGTATTACATTAAACATCTATATTCTTTTTTGTTTTCCTATAATTTAAACCTATTTATCTCGCATCCCATTAGAAATTCAATTTGAGGTCTTATTATGGAGTTGGCGAAGACCACCTCAAAATTGAGAAAGTTATTTAATGCTTACATCTTTCAATATTAATTGAAAGATCATAAAAACTAGTATTCCTCATGTATTAAGCACGGTAAAGAACAAATTCCCCAAGAGGTTATTTCCAACACTTAATTCATCTCAAGGATATGAATGCATGCCTGCCTCTATAAAATAATGTATTGGTTCTAGATATCACCATCAATTCCTAGTTGTATTGCATGATTCCTAGATATACTTGTTAATCCTCAAATGTGTTAATTATTTCACAAACTCTCTCTTGTTTATCCCTTTCCCATACTTAGAAAAATTTTGAGTTTTTTGTAGTTTCACGATGTATCTTTTTCCTTGTTCAAACTTCCGCGGCCTCCAAAATACACCATCGTGCTCCATTGCCTTCATTTTGCACCCATACTCAGAAACTTTTCCAAATATTTCACCACGGGTCTAGGATATATCTAGATCGTATCGCCCATACCCATGACCCCACCATCCCGACCCACTTCTCATACTTAGTCAAATTTCTTATAATTCACCACTCTCAACGAGATGTTATGATTCTTTTCTGCCATACCCATTGAACCTCCATACCTCTTTAACTATGCAACCTCTCAACACTTAGTCAAATTCTTGAATCTTACTATGGAAAACAGTGATTTCATAACTCTTTCATATACTATCCTTGACCTCACAATCTCGTCGCTCGGTCGTGTTCTCATTTTTCCATTTCAATATCCCATCATTTTTCCATTCTGATTCTCCATCTTCGTGCAGTAATCCACATCCTATCTTTTCATACTCCCCGATGTACATTTAATACAAATCTCCAGAAATGAGTAAAACTAGACAAGTGTTAAAATTGATTATTAATGGTGATCTTCTCGAGACATTTCCTCATCAATTCTAAATTTAATTTGTATTAAATATCAAGAGCCTCGAAGTATATTATGATAAAAAGGATCACTTTGGTAATAACATTTCAAAAATAATTTTATACTAATCTATCAACTTGATTAAGCATGACAACTAGAAGGAAGGAACAATTTTGTTTAGATCCCATCAATTTTTTTGGACGGGAAGATCACAGGCTTCAGTGGTCAAGAGCATACATGTATTATTCCTCATTGCCATTTCCAGAGAAGAGTTCAAACTAGATTTGGATGTCAGGAATTTCTCTAGAGAGTTGTGTTTTAGAAGTATGCAATTTCAAAGAGTTGGTTTCATGGTGCATTGATAAGTTTGATAAGAATCAGAGAGTAATTCAACTACAAGGAGAGTCTCGTATTTATCTAGCACCTTCGATTTTCAAGAGAATGCTCAAACTCCAGGGTTGAAAATGACTTTCAAAGGGGATGAAGCCAAGGATTTTTTGAAGATAAGAAATGATGGATTAGAGATTCTACGAGACTATCTTGAAGACCTAATGATTATTCAATAAGACCTATCAACCATCCAAGTTAGTTCGTTGAAAAATCCTTATCAAGAAATGGCCTGGACATTTGCCAAAGTAGTTGGAAAGGAATCTATGGCTATTATTCCCCAACTGGATCTGTGTATCTTGTACTTTTCTATCCATGAGAAAGAAATATTTGATTGGGAAAAGATCATCTCTAGTGAATTATCTTTTCATTTGGAAAATTTCAGAAATAACAAAAAATTATACATGTCTTCATATTTGGTTTTCTCCATTACATACTGTTATGTTTTCAAAGTTTTGCATTTGGATAAACAAGTCAATTGTAAAATTAACCTTGTCTAGATGTGGTATCCTACTTTATGGAAACAAAAGGCTATGTATATTTTTTATGAAGTACAAAATGCATTCATTTCCTCTTTCAAAAAACCTATTTATGGACCAAACACATCAAGATTTGCTTTAAAAGAAACATCCTTTTTGGATAAGAGAGGAAGCTTTGAGTCACTGGAGCATTTCGGTATTACTAGAATTTATTGTTCTCATGAAAAACCCTCATATTTGTTGTATTGTGTTCCAAATAAGATATTTGTTGTTGAAGTATGAAAGCAATATAGATTTTGGGCCCATTTCTTTAATGAAAAGAGGAAAACGAAGTTTATTCCTATTCCATGGAAAAATGGAGAGATAACGTTGAAAAACACTACAAATATCGATGAATTCTCAGTCTAGTTTGATTAGTTTAATTTAATGAAAGTGTATGAAATCAAAGGATTTGTCCCCAACTAGTTGTTTATGAAACACATGAAATCTGTAGGCTACAATGTCTCAGTTTCAAGTACATTCCTATTCGAAGAAGAAGAAGGTGATAACCATAATCCTCAAGCATAGTCTATTGAAAAAAAAGAGAGGAAATTGAAAAAGTTGTTATTACCAATGATCAACATATACAAGGAGGACAAGTCATGAACGAAAGGTGTTCATAGTCACCTAATACTTCTAAAAAAAGTGGCCTGCACAAACAAAAAATGCATAATGCAATTCAATAGCAAAGGAAATCTTCAATATATAATTCCAATGATGGCGGTGAACAAAAACCTCCTAAGGAAAATCTATAAATACCTCACAAACTCCCTGTGACTAGAAAAAGGAAAAGAGCAAAAAATAATGAAGGAGGAAGTGATTCCATACCTGAAGAATAAATTGTTCTTAAAGATATGGATATTGATGTGAATATTGAGGACATTGAGTTTGAAGATGAAGAACAGAGGATTCAAGAAAACAAAGAAGTTGCAATAGAATTGGCCACCTAGGATCCAATTGTATTTGAAGAGGAATCCCTAACTCTGCATTGTTCCTTATTTGATTTTTTTTTAAAGAAATTGGTTATCAAAAAAATTCATTCAAAAAATAAAAAGGTACAAGGAAAATTAAGCTAAGAATTTGACTTCAATGGAGTTCCACCTTCCATAATTGTACAAATTCACGAAGCTACAGGAGAATCCCTAAAAATTTCAGTTGGAGAAATGGAGAATGAAAATCCCACTCTAAGGGAAAGAATTAAAGAATTAGAGCGCGCTTTAATGCCCCCACCTATATTTGTCAGTCCAATTGCTATAGTGCAGCCTTGGAAGAGTCTTGATGGGACAACATAATCTAGCTCCAGAATAAGATGAAAATCAATTTTACTCATTGTCATTAGAAGGTATGTTGGAGAAAACATCAATAAAATAATGTATCTTACTCTCGAGACATGGGAATAGAAAAACGATTTTGCTTCCTTGGGATTAAGAATGACAAATTTTAGACAATACCTTCAAGTCGATCTTGAAAATGATGAAGAGTTCTATAAAGGGGCCATTTCTACCTTTATTGAAAAAGTTTCAAGTGTTAATGAGATATGAAGAAAAGAGGAGGACTTTCCTTCACCAATCCAAATAAAACAACTCATGGCACATTGGATAAAAAGAATAAAGAGTTTAAAAGAATATTTAGTTGATTATGATATCATAAGTGTAAAGAAAGGGGACTTATATTTAAAATTTATTGAATTGGATTTAGATGGATCAACTGGAGATTTGGAGGACCCACATCTAATATTGAATTCAATACTTCTGTCAAAAGAATGATTTGAGCAAAACATCGACTCATTGAAGACTACATCAGCTGAGAGATTTAACAAATTGATCGAGTATTCAAAAACAAAAGTGGAAAGTTGGTTGGTTAGTTATGTAAAAAAAAATGAATATATTGAGGATACACTAAAAAAACTTTCAATGGACTTTAGATATCTGGAAAGTTCAGTATTTGACATAAAAGTAAGGAAAGAAATAAGTGTTTCACCAATGAGAGATTATATTGAAAATTGGTTAAAGAGATCTTTAACTAAAATAATGGAACTAGATCAAGATGGAGCAGTTGTAACCGATCAAGGAATTCCAACAAAAGAGAACATAAAATGCACATTAGCAACCATATACTGGGGAGTGAGAATCCATCGTGGTAAGTAAATTGATCACTTTTCATCATCCTTTATCTTTCATGCTTCTCATTCAGAAATCATCCAGTTGTGTCTTTCAATATTTTTGAGAGTTCGTAACCCATATATGATCATCTCCTTCTTCTTTTTCCAGGTTGAGTCACAGTCTATTTCTTTTAAGGTCCACATGAACCCCATCTCATTCCATTTGGACAAATGCAAACTTTTTTAATTTATTGTAAAATGGACTATTATTTTGAACTCTGTAGAGAACTACCTTGGGGTGTAACTTTAATGATTTCTCAAACTCTGAGTTTATGAGCATGGGATTTTTGATGTGCACCTATCATACTCGCTTATGTTTTGAATGAAATACTCTTTTAAATTTCTCTGCATTGTGGATTTATATCTTTCTATCTTATGAATGTGATCAAATCTTATTATATTGTGATGGATGTGAGGAATGTTCTATTTTCATATGATGGTTTCTTTATTTTTGTATATATTATATTTTAGTCTTTAAAAGATTCTTAGTCCTTCTCTCATGAAATTTTTCTGTGCAAATATATTTTCATCTTTTCTTTATATTTTCAAAGTAATAAATATTTGAGATCTATTGTTTAGCATTTCCCTATTTTGATAGCTTAATTCAAGAATTAAAAGCTATATCTTTCAGACAATAACAGAGGAGTACCACCTCTATAAAAACACAAAGTGATATTTTATCCTCATGAGGTTTCTATTGGGATTGTGACCAATGTGAACATTAACAATACTTTGTGAAGAAAAATGAATGTAGATGGCCAGAGACCAAGGATTGGGTGGCTTCACCTTGATCGACAAAATTTACAGTATTTAAAAATCGTGTTGGTGGACTGGATATGAGGTCTTTACAAGGAAAATTGGCTTATCGAAAATGGTGACATCAGGTTACTGGATGGATATAGACTGGAACAAATGAAGTAGTTGTTGCAAATAGGACCTATTTGATCCTTAAATGATCCCTCAACTTGGTCGACGATGAAGTATATAATCAGGCATTGGATGGTGATCGTTGTCATCTTTCAAGGCCTTACCATTCTACACATCATAAATATAGATTAGATATCAAAACAAAGAACATAGATCTCACAATACCTATCTTATCTATACATATTTCAAATTTGGCCTTTCCCAAAGTCTTGGTGAAAATATTAGTAGCATTATCATTTGTGTCACAATTCAACAAGTCAATCACATTTTATTGTATATTTTCTCTTACAAAGTGATGTTGGATATGAATGTGTTTTGACCTTGCATGGAAAACTGGATTGTTGGCCAATTTCATTGAACTTTGATTATTTACTTTGATTGATGTCGACACTTCCTTCCTTTCTCCCATATATTCAAGAATATGCCTTAGCCATATTGATTCACATGTAGCACTTCACAATGCTTTGTACTCAGCTTTAATGGAGGACAATGAAACAATTGGCTGCCTCTTATTGTTCGAGGACACCATTCTGGATACTATACTGAATGCATATCCAGTGGTGGACCTTCTGTCATCTGGATCTCCTGCCCAATCAGAATCGAAATAATCTTTCAACTCATCATTCAAATCATTGGTGTATTCAATACCAATATAAATCATTCTATTTATGTATCAAATGATACTCTTGGCCAATTTCCAATTTCTCTCATGTGGTTTCGGCATGAATTGGTTAAGTAGGCTAACTGTGTATGCAATATCAGGTCTACTTTTGGTTAAATAATTTAAACTTCCCACGAGTTGTCTATACAAGGTGCTATTCACTTCTTTTGAATCATCATTCAGAGAAATCTTACAATTTTGTTCTAATGGAGTAGACATTGATTTTCACTTATGCATCTTGAATATTTTAACGAGTTATTTATCATACTTAATTTGAGTAACAAAATTCTTACCATATTCCCTACATACTTCAATTCCTAAACAATAATGCAACTAACCAAGATCCTTCATGTCAAATTCTTGTGATAGTTGTAATTTGATTTCTTCAACCAACTTTGTAGCATTCCCTTTTATGACAAAACCATCAACATATAATGAAATTAAAGAAATATGCCCAAGGTCATATATTGTGTTGTAAAGAGTTAGGTCACTCTTACTTTTAATGAATCCCTCTTGACAAAGGAAGTTGTCAATTTTCACATACCATGACCTTAGAGTATGTTTGAGACCATATAATGATTTATTTAATTTGCATACAAGGTGTTCTTGACCTTGTTTTACAAAACCATCTTGTTGAACTAAATACACGTCTTCATTTAATTCACTATTTAACAATGTTGATTTAACATCCATTTGATTTAAATGATAATTGTGATTTGTAGAAAGTGAAACTAAAAATATAATGGTATTCATTTTAGCTATGGATGCAAAGGTTTTACCATAATCTATTTCTTCCTTTTGTGAATATCCTTTTGCAACTAGTCTGACTTTGAATTTATTTATGCTACCATCATAATTTACTTTTTCCTTAAATAAACATTTTGAACTGATAGTAAATTTATCTCCAAGAAACTTAGTGAGTTCCGAAGCATCATTTTCATTATGGAATCATATCCTTCCTGCATTGCACTCATCCATTCATTATGATTTTTTTCTTGTTCAAAATTAAAAGGTTCTTCTACACTCATAACTTGAGTCATGAAAGCATAATATTTATACCTGATAGGTGTCTGAATTTTTCTTGTTGATCTATGTAGTGTCTCACTGCTTTGAGGAATTGCTCCAACCTTTCTTGTTGTACTTTGGATTTTGTAGCTTAATTTTCATCATCAACCTAGTGATCTTCAATTTCTTTTGATTTTTCACTTTTAATGCCTTCTTCTGGAACTTTCCATACATCAACTTATTTTTTAATCTCATCTTCATATTCATGAAATATAACATCTCTACTTGTGAACACTCTATAAGTAATGGGAAAGGGATGTAACATAGGACAAAGGATATTTAAGTCCTACAAGTAGGGAAAGGGATGTAACATAAGACAAAGGAGATTTAAGTCCTACAAGTAGGGAAAGAGATGTAACATAGGACAACAAGTCACCATATACATATATAGTGGTAAATGATGCTATAACAATCACCAAGGATAGATACAAGTGAGAAGAGGAATGACTCATGTTACTATTATGGTAAGTTTGGACAGTTTCCTAAGGATTGTATGAAAAATAAGTTTCATGTGTCCAAATTTAGAACACATACATATCATTTTGATAATAGAAAAGAAATAGTAAGTGACGATCTAAAAACTCTCAAGTTATTTATTTCATATGCAACTTTATTAGTAGAAACAAATGAGTGTAATGCATGGTTCACAAAAACAGGTGCTTCTATTCATATGAGATGTCATAAAGATTGGTTTTTGAATCACCATGAGAAAAATAATATGACATGTCATCAAGATTGGTTCGTGAATCATCATGAGAAAAATAATGGTGGTAAAATCTATCTAGGTGATGGTAGATTTCATGAAATAAAAGATCACGGTGATCTATTTGTGAATTTACCAAGTGTTCTTGTGAAACAAATCAAGCATGCAATGTATGTGCAAAGGATTAATAAAAAATTACTCTCGGTTTCAACAATTACAGATCAGGGGTTAAAAGTTGAATTTTTGAAGTCATGTTATCATGTGAAGGACATATAGGATCACCACAATGTTATTTTCGAAGGGATCAGAGTGAAAGGCCTATAAAAACCTGATGTTACTGTCAAGGATCATCAAGTGTTGTCATCAACAACTATGTATACAAAAGCACTGTGGAAGTTAAGATATGGTCATATAAATTGTCATGATCTAGATTTACTTCAAAGGAAAGAGATGGTAAAGGGTATCCCAGCTTTTAAGAATGAACATGCTTAATGTGATGGTTTTTCACTAGGAGAAAAACATATGAATGAATTCCCTATAAGTAGAGATAAAAGGGAAAGATGAATTCTTCAATTGTTACATCCTAATGTGTGTGGTCCCATCCAAACTAAGTCATTTGGAAGAGCTTGTTATTTTCTTATCTTTATTGATTATAGAACAATATTTACATGATTTTATTTTATGAAAAACAAAAGTTATGTGTTTGAATACTTCAAAGAATTTAAGAACATGGGTGAAAATAAGATAGGTAAACATGTCAAGATTTTTAGATCAGATAAAGGAGGAGAACACACATAAGATGATTTCATCAAATGCTGCAAAAAAATAGGATTCAGAAACATTATACAGTTTCACATACTCCTCGGTAGAATGGAATGGCTAAGAAGAAAAATAGAACCTTGATTTAATGTTCTTGAAACATGATTAAAGGTAAGAATCTTCCTGATAATTGTTCAGCTGAAGCTACAAGTACTATTGTCTATCTCAAAAATAGAAATCCAACCAAATATTCAGAGAATAAACCCCTTTATGAAGCATTCTATGGTTATTGTTGGCCCTGGGTTATGGAAGGAAGCGGAGAACAAGGAAGAAAAGATGAAAAGAGAACTTCACGGGAGACACAGTAACTGTCACTGGGTCGAAGTAAGCAAAAAAGCAGAAAAGATGGAGTGAAGTAAGAAAATGCAAGTCATTGGACGAGAGGATCAAGAATGAAAGATCAACAAGGAAGAAGGATCATGGACAACTCAGCAAGCGGAAAAATCCACCATTGGATGCTTTGGAGCACTATGCGAGAAGGAAGGAAAGACAGGTTGGTGAAGCCCGGGAAAAAGTGGGTCAAGTTGACCTAGGGTTTTAGACACCTAGGGTTTTGGCACCTAGGTTTCGGCCTAAGGCTGTTGGTGAGGGAATATATTGCATAAATAGAGGTCGAGAGGACCTGGGTCGGGTCGGTACTGTTGTTGAGCATTGTTATTGATTGTTGTTCATTGAGAGAATATTGTATTATGAGGGAAAGACGGGCTGAGAGTAAGATCCTTCTAGCATTGTAAGATCTTCAGTTGGGTGCGAAGATCAAGTCTTGCAGCTAGGTGCACAAGAGGGGGAGAGAAAGAGAGAAGAAGAAGAACATTTGCAGGCAGAGAGTGCAGATAAGAACTGTAAGCTTTACCTTAATACATCATAAGCACAATTTTGTGGACATAGTCCTAGGGAGAGGGTGAACCACGTATATATGGTGTTATGTGTGTATGATTGATGCTTTATCTTTGTCTTTGATATACTATTATTGTATTATTGTATTAGATCAGATCTATAAAAAGGTGGAGTATGTCTTAGTGATCAGTAGGCTAGGTACACTGCATTGTATTGTGTTAAGATCCACTTGATATTCCCCTGGTTGTAGACATCTCTATCCTACAACCCCCACATAGCTACTTCGTGTGAAACTGCATCTTCTTCGCAGGTGTTGTCAAGAGGGCCAGTAGTTAGGGCTTGTTGGTGCGCTCTTGGAGTGAACCTTGGGTCTGCCACTATGCCAACAAATGGTTTCATTGTCGGGACCAGAATATTCATGATGGAATGTCAAGGTGGTTCCCATCGAAGACAAAGATTCAAAAGTGGATAGAATATCAAGAAAGGGACTTCGCTGAAGCCCAAAACAAGAACCCTAACCTGAGTATTGAATATTGGCTACAAAGATACATTTTCACCGACATCCACGAGATCTTCTTTGGAGGAATCCATTAGGAGTTGTTTGAGTGGTTGGATAGGTTAGTTGATACCCAGTTCAAAATCAGATCTAGACCCCCTGTGGTTTGGACACCGACGCTGATCCAGAAGGTTAAAAGAGTTGAAAACGTTGTATCCAGAGTAGTAGATCATTGGTTTGATAGTACCATTGGAGGGTATATCACCAAATTTATTGTTGACAGAGTAGAATCGTATAACCAAGCCGAGAGATACCTTTTCAAAGGACTCAGAGTAAAAAATTTTCATTTTCTGAAGTTAAGAATCAATATGATCTTGCATGAGAAGAACATTCTAAAGATACAGTAGATTGGTTGAATCCAGAAAAGCTAATGTTCAAAAATTCAGACAGCAACAGCGACACATAAGCTGGACATACGTGCAGTGGGAGAGTGTTTAGAGGGGTTCACCTTGAGAACCTGTTCAAGCAAACTACGGAGAAGAAGGTTTATACATTGGGGAAGAGGCAGATCTAATAGACGAAGAATGTCCAGAACCCACTAGGCCAGAGGAAGGAGCAACTGAAGAACTTCGCCAGGACGAGCCAAAAAACTCAGGAACTGCACAGACTACTGAAGTAAGTATCATTAACCCTCCTGTTGTTTCAACAACACTAGGCAATCGAAGTCACCAGAGTCCTCAGAGTGTTACTATTAGCAGTTCAGTATCTACTCAGACATGAAACCCAAGTAGCTCTATGGCGGATGAGATGAGGTTCCCTATGTTTAGAGGGGATGGATCTGAAGACCCAGATCAACACTGGTTCCTGTGTGAAGCTGTGTGGAATATTAAGAATGTCACTGATGAGGCCGTCAAAAGAAACCAGTTCAGCACTACTCTTAGAGATCGTGCACTGAGATGGTACACGAAGCTTGTCCAAGGACTTGCACAACCCAAACTATTGAATGAGATTAAGAACACATTGATTGCAGAATTCAAGAAACCCAAATCGAAGTCACAATGTATTACAGAGCTGAAGGAAATCAAACAGAAGGTTGTCGAACCTGTCTGGGAATTCGATCAAAGATTCAAGACCTTAACAGGACGATTAACTTTTAAGACCCCAGAAGAATAGAACAAAGAATGGTTCATCGCTGCGCTGTTACCACACATCAAAGTTCCTCTGATGCAACGTAAAATTGCTTCACTGTCTGAGGTGCTGGAGATTGCCATGAAGCTTGAATCAACCCCTATGGGAGAATTCAACTCGGGTATGAGCCAGATCTTGAGCCAACTGACCAGTTTGCCTTTACAGGTCGAAGACATAAAAAAGGATAAGGGAAAGGACAAAAGAGAAGACATCTGGTGTGTCAGATGCACATCAGAGGGCCATGATAAGGAACACTACCCTACATTTCATGAATATCTAGCCTCAGAAGCTCCGAGCCCCTTGAAGCAAGTCACATTGCCCTGGTGCGAAGTATGCAGAAACCGACATCGCCATGGTGAGTGCTATTACATGCAGAAGTATGTTCAAACACCTGCAAACCTATATTGCACCTTCTGTAAGTCAGTAGGGAATGATGATAGAGACTGTAGGGCCTACGACCTCATGCATGAAAGGTCAAGGGATCTATACAAGATCCAAGGCCAAGTACATCAAGAAGGAAACACTACGCAGTACAACTCCCCAGGAAGAGGAAACTTCAATCCTCGTAGTGGATACAGAGGACGAGGAGGAGGAGGAAGAATGGGTCGAGGCCGAGGACATATAATTTGTTATAATTGCGCACAACCAGGACATCTAAAAATGGATTATCAGAACCCTTGTGCTACTTGTCGTTATTGCAATTCTTTTGAGAATGTTATAGAAGATTTCCCCATACTGTTGGCTAAGCTTCAAGAAAGACAAGGACCTCAGTAGAACCCGCAAGTGCAGTTGATATATGTTGAACCTCGTGACACAAACCCTAGAGTCGTTGTTATTACTCGAGGAGGCGTTGTTACAGGAGAAGATAGAGTGACCTAGGAAAAGACTACATAAGACTCGGGAGTCAGAAAAGATGCGGAGAAGACTTAAATTTTTGATGCCAATAAAGAAAGACGAACATTTGAAGATGCAAGGAAAGAATTTAGAAGAGATCAAGGCTCATCATCAAGAACATGGCTAGAAGTAAGAGAATATAGAATTCCACTGGTATTCAATCAGTCTACTTCACCGAGATAGGGAAAAGAGGTAAGCAAGCTCATGGAATTTCTATATACTTGTATTAAGCTAGTCCAGGATGAAAACGATGTAAGCGAACTTCAGAATTTAATTAAGCAATATGAGCTAGAAAAGATAGACCCCTTGTTGAATAGGGTAGTACACCAAATTGGGAAAAGGATAAGGACAAACAAAGAATTACACTTGAATGCTCAAATAGGAGAGTATGATATAGACTATGTGGTCCTTGACTTAGGGTCAGAGGTCAATGTCATGACAAAGCAAACTTGGGCACTAATGGGAAAACTGAGGTTAGTCTTTTCCCCTATAAGGCTTATAATGGATAATCAACAAGCTGTTAGCCCATTTGGACGACTGGAGCATGTCCCTGTGGACATTGACGGAGTGAGGACCTTTGCATATTTTGAGGTCATTGAAATCGTTGATGACATCTGCCCTTACCCGACATTGTTAGGAATTGATTGGGCATTCAACAACTCTACTTTTTTTTATTTGAAGAAGAGACGTATGACATTTGAAAGAGACGGCCTAAGGGTCATTGCACCTTTAGATCCAAATAAAGGTCAAAGATACACATAACCCGTCAGAGAAGAAGACCACACATATGAAGTAAAGAATATCTACAAACTGACAGCCAGACAATAAGATTACATCAACCCTATAGCTGATGGGAATCTGATTTGGCGAAGTGACAACGCGTGCTCATCATATTCATAAGAATCACTGGAGAGATGGCAGAACCATATGTATGAGGTATCTACCATAAGATGTTCCAGATTAACCAGAGAAGTTCACTAGATCGACACAATAGTAAGTAACTTACCCACATTTGATGGTCTGAACCCTTTAGAATCCTTCTTATCATATTTTGAAACCAGTGTACCAACACAACAACGATTGTTTGCATTGGATGAGGCCCTGAAAGACACACCAACAAGATGGTGGGGGACACATAAAAGAAACATCACAGATAGGACACAATGTTGAACCTTGATGACAACACGATTCTCATCACAAGAAGTAAGTTGTGAAGTAAGATATACCAGTCGAAGTTTCCCAACGGACCATGTGAGAAGCTGTGAACAGGCCTGGAGTGACATTCCTCGAGAAAAATGGGTGCATAGATTCATTAACACACTGGACACGACCCCTATCAACTGGTACCTTCAAGCGGAGCTACGCCTCGTCACTACAGATTGGGAAGGTATGATTCAGAACTTTGTAACCACCTTTTTATTTGAAAGTGAATATCCTTCAGTAGACCAAGCATTGCAGATTGTGAGACAAAAGGTATTCGAGGAGGCATCTAGCCTCCCTATGGAACAAGAAGAGGACGAATGGACTGCACCTCTCTAGAAATTGCAGAGTTGCTACAACATCAATACCGATGACGATGATGATCCCAGAAAGGTAAACAATACTAAAACATAAGGGAAAAGAAATGTAGAAGGTCCAGGAGTCGAGCTACCATTTATTGGTCAGCCAATCAAGATTAAAAAATTCAATACTGGAACAGAGGAGACACCGAAGCTTGCCAATGTCGGAGATTATTGGTATGCTTCTACCATTGACAAAATTACAGAGCTACTGCATGAATATCAGGACTTGTTTCCCACCAAGTTCACTGATATGAAGGGAATCAAAGGACCTATGGGAAAGATGAGAATACCTTTGAAACCAGATGCGAAGCCAGTCAAGCAAAGACCCTATAGATTAAACCCGAAACACAAGGAAAAAGTGAAGATTGAGCTCGACAGAATGCTGGAAGCAGGGATTATTGAACCTGTTGAAGAATCAGAGTGGATCAGCCCTATGGTTGTACAAGACAAGAAGCAGGGATGATTTTAAGGATGGAAATTTAGTTTAAAATGTAGAAACCTTGGCGAATATGACTAATCCTTCATATGCCAACTATAAATGTTTAGCGATATTTTTATAAAAATATTCAAATTTATAAGGATTTAATATATTTTGTATAAAATTTTGGCGATTTTTAAGGTAAAATCATTTTATCCTATAGAATTTGGGTGAATCATTTTTAGAATAGCGAATATTTTTTTGGAAAAAACCATGGAAAATTAGCCCATGAGCGAAATTTAGCCCCTAAAATCATCCCTGATTGTCAAGAAGACAGGAAAAATCAAGATATTTGTGGACCTCAGAAAGTTGAACGATGCCTGTCTGCATGATCCTTTCCCTACACGATTCACTGATGAAGTATTAGACAATGTGGGAGGCCAGGAGGTATATTCTTTCACATATGGATTTTCAATATACCATCAGATCTGGATTGCCAAGGAGGACCGCTACAAGACCACGTTTGCCATGGAATGGGGATCCTACCAATACACAGTGATGCCATTTGGACTGAAGCATGCCCCAACTATCTTTTCCAGGGTGGTGGTCGAAGCGTTCAAAGAATTTTTGCATAAATTTTTAGAAGCTTATTTTGATGACTGGAATGTGTTTAGATTTTTGAAAAATCATATTGAATGTCTAAGGCTAATGTTGGATAAATGCAGGCAGTGTCAAATTGCTTTGAATCTGAAGAAGTGCATCTTATTCTCACCATTTGGAATGTTATTAGGTCATATTGTATGCAAGCAAGGATTGTTGGTTGATCCATCTAAAATTGCAAGTATAGTTGGTTTTCCACCTCCAACTTCAGTCAAACAACTGGGCACTGCACTAGGACATACTGGCTATTATAGGAAATTCATTAAAGGCTATGCCCAAATTACAACACCGATGGAGAAGTTGTTGAAGAAGGACTACTAGTTTGGTTGGACAGATGAATGCCAACAGAGCTTCGACACATTGAAATAGAAGATGGTCATTGCGCCCATTCTGGTCTTTCCAGATTGGAGCAAAGAATTTCATGTGCATGTCGATGTGTATTCTATTGCATTGGGAGCAGTACTAGCACAACCGGGAGAAGGATACATCGATCACCCATTAGCCTTTGCTAGCAGGAAGTTATCCACAGTAGAAATCAACTACACCACTACCGAGAGGGAAGGATTAGCCATGGTGTATGCATTGCAAAAATTCCACCACTACTTGTTGGGAGGACATTTTAAAATGTTCACAGATCACTCTGCGCTGAAATATCTAGTCAACAAGCCAGTGTTGGGGGGGCGAATATGCAGATGGCTTCTGTTGTTTCAAGAATATGATTTTGAGATCATAGTTAAGCCAGGAAGAATGAACAAGGGCCCTGATGACTTGTCAAGGTTGGAACATGGAGAAGAACCCACCAGTTTGGAGGATACACTGCCGGATGCACAGTTTCTCGCCATTAGGAAGATTGATGACCACTTTGCAGACATATTCCAGTTCCTATCAACAGGAATGGCACCTAGTGAGTATACAATTCCCCAGAAGAGACAACTAGAAGTGCGTGCTGCAGAATTTTCACTGATAGCGGGTCAGCTATACAAGATGGGACTTGATGAGATACTAAGAAGATGTGTTATAGAGGAAGAACGCCCACTGATCCTCACAGAATCTCATGAAGGCATCGCAGGAGGACATTATGCAGGGAAAGAAACTACGCAGAAGGTTCTGTGAGTTGGCCTTTGGTGGCCTACCTTACACAGAGATGCCAAGGATTATGCTAGAGCCTGTGATGTGTGCCAGAGAGTTGGGAGACCATCCAGAAGAGATGAAATGTCATGAGCACCACAGATGACCCTACAAGCATTTGGAAAATGGGCCATTGACTTCATGGGACCTATTAACCCACCAGGGAAGCGCACAGGAGCAAGGTATATCATTACTGTGACATAATACTTAACCAGATGGGCCGAAGCTAGAGAAGTTAAAGATTGTAGTGCAACTACAGTTGCACATTTTATATTTGATGACATAATAACTAGGTTTGGATGCCCCAAGATCCTTATGAGTGATCAAGGCACACATTTCATCAATAAGACAGTTGAAGCCCTGACTGAAGCATTTGCAGTCCACCATCAAAAGAGAACACCTTACCATCCACAAGAAAATGGAACAGTTGAAGCATTCAATAAGATCTTGGAGACAACATTAACAAAGATTTGCATTGTGAATAGGGATGACTGGGACTTAAGAGTACCTGCAGTACTATGGGCCTATCGAACCACTTGCAAGAAATTAACAATGCAGACTCCTTTCTAGTTAGTTTATGATCTCGACGCTGTTGTCCTGATGGAATACTTGGTACCAAGCTTAAGAATTGTTTCTTTTATAGGTATGGATGACACTGGTGTTGTTCAGGAAAGGCTTGCACAGTTGGTTGAACTGGAAGAAGACAGATTCATTGTAGGTTTCCACCAGCAGGTCCAAAAGGAACGAGAGAAGACATATCATGACATACACATCAAGAAGAAGACACTTAAGCAAGGTGATTTAGTACTGGTGTATGACAGTACATTTATAAGACACCCAGGGAAGTTCAGAACACATTGTCTAGGACCATATGAGATTGCTTATGTTACATAAGGAGGAGATGCGCAACTGAAAACATTGAAGGGAGAATGGAAGGAAGGATTGGTGAATGGGAGTTGGCTGAAGTTGTACTATGAAAACCAGCTGCCTCGGAACTCTCAGTAAAAATAAGAGGAAAAGGGTCTAGGTACCAGGTGCAATTGAAATTGGGTACCAGACACGGAAAAGACAGTCTGCACAAGGAGGAAGAGGAGGCATAAAGCAGAAACCAAGGCTGCCCTGCATAGTCCAAAGTCAAAGCAAAATAGAAGGATCAGATTCAAAGTTCCTCAGGACGAGTCATAGGTGAGTGTTGGGGGCCTGTTGGCCCATGGTTATGGAAGGAAGCGGAGAACAAGGAAGAAAAGGTGAAAAGTGAACTTTGTGGGAGACACAGTAACTGTCACTGGGTCGAAGTAAGCAAAAGAGCAGAAAAGATGGAGCGAAGTAAGAAAATGCAAGCCGTTGGATGAGAGGATCAAGAATGATAGATCAATAAGGAAGAAGTATCGTGGACAACTCAACAAGCGGAAAAATCCACCGTTGGATGCTTTGGAGCACCACGCGAGAAGGAAGGAAAGATAGGCTGGCGAAGCCCGGGAAAAAGCAGGTCAAGTTGACCTAGGGTTTTAGACACCTAGAGTTTTGATCTTTTAGGGTTTAGGCACCTAGGTTTCGGCCTAAGGACATCGATGAGGGACTATATTGCATAAATAGAGGCCGAGAGGACCTGGTTCGGGTCGGTACTATATTTTAGCATTGTTATTGATTGTTGTTCATTGAGAGAATATTGTATTGTGAGTGAAAGAAGGGATGAGAGTAAGAGCCTTCTGGCATTGTAAGATCTTCAACTGGGTGTGAATATCAAGTCCTGCAGCTGGGTGTGCAAGAGGGGGAGAGAAAGAGAGAAGAAGAACAAGATCTGCAGGCAGAGAGTGCAGATAAGAACTGTAAGCTTTACCTTAATACATCATAAGCACAGTTCTGTGGATGTAGCCCTAGGGAGAGGGTGAACCACGCATATCTGGTGTTATGTGTGTATGATTGATGCTTTATCTTTGTCTTTGATATACTATTATTGCATTATTGTATTATATCAGATCTATAAGAAGGTGGAGTAGGTATTAGTGATAAGTAGGCTAGGTACATTGCGCTGTATTGTGTTAATATCCACTTGATATTCCCCTGGTTGTAGACATCTTTGTCCTGCAACCTCCCCATATCTACTTCGGGTGAGACTGCATCTGCTTCGCAGGTGTTGCCAAGAGGGCCAGTAGTTAGGGATTGTTGGTGTGCTCTTGGAGTGAATCTTGGGTCTGCCACTGTGCCAACAGTTATAAACCACTTGTTAGTCATTTTAGGGTTTTGGGACGTAAATCATTTTCACACATTCCAAAGGAACATAGAAGAAAATTCGATGCAAAGGAAACCAAATGTATCTTGATTGGTTATTGTGTTGACCATAAAGCTTACAAAATGTATGATCCCATTAATCATAAAGTGTTTGCAAGTGGAGATGTTATGTTTGATAAATATGCAAATGAGGTTCAAAAACAAGTTGATGTATGGAAAGTTATTGAAGAAGGCATTGAAAGTGAAGAAGAAAAAGAAGTTGAAGATCAACAGGTTGATGTTGAATATCAATCTTCAAGCAACCAATGTACACCCAAAAATGTTGGAGCAACTCCACAAAGCAATGAGACACTATGGATATCAACAAGGAAAATTTAAACACCTATAAGGTATAAAGATTATGATATGATGACTCAAGTTATGAGTGTAAAAGAACCTTTGAATTTTGAATAAGAAAAATATCATAAAGAATGGATGAGTGCACTGCAGGAAGAATATGATTCCTTAATGTAAAATGCTAGTTGGGAACTCACTGAGTTTCCTGAATATAAAGTTCGTATTTCAAAATGATTATTTAAGGGAAAATTAAATTCTTATTGTAGAGTAAATAAATTTAAAGCCAGAATAGTTGCAAAAGGATACTCACAAAAGAAAGGAATATATTATGATGAAACCTTTACACTAGTACCTAAAATGAATACCATTAGATTGTTAATTTCACTTGATGCAAAGCACAATTGACATTTAAATCATATGGATGTTAAATCAACATTTTTAAATGGTGAATTAAAGGAATAAGTGTATCTAGTTCAACCAAATGGTTTTGGAAAACAAGGTCAAGAACACTTTGTATGGATATTAAATAAATCATTATATGGTCTCAAACAATCTCTAAGGTCATGGTATGTGAAAATTAACAACTTATTTTTCAACAGGGATTCATTAAAAGTAAGAGTGACCCAAGTTTTGACATCAAGATAAATGAAATTAGGCATATTTCTTTGATTTCGTTGTATGTTGATGATTTGCTCATAACAGGGAATGCTACAAAGTTGGTCGAGGAACTCAAATTATAGTTATCACATGCATTTGACATGAAGGATCTTGGCCATATGCATTGTTGTTTAGGAATTGAAGTATGGAGGGAAGATGGTAGGACTTTTATTACTCAAAATAAGTATGCTAAAGAACTTGTTAAAAGTTTCAAAATCCATAAGTCGAAATCAGAGTCTACTCCATTAGAACAAAATTTTAGGCTTTCTCAAAATGATGATACAAAAGAAGTGAATGGCACCTTGTATAAACAACTCGTGGGAAGTTTAAATTACTTAACCACAACTAGATCTGATATTGCATATGTATTAAACCTACTTAGCCAATTCATGGAGAAACCGCATGAGAGCCATTGGAAATCCACCAAGAGGGTCATTCAATACATAAATGGAACCATTGATTTTGGTATTGTATACAATGTTGATGTTTGGACAACATCGGGAAGACATTCTCTTAGAATAATAATTAATAATATAATTATTGATTATTAAATATCATATATAATAAGTAAATGATAATAAAAAATAGTTATTGATTATTCAAGGGATGCATCCTTTCATGGATGGTCACCATATGTTCCCTATATATGGAGCACTCATCATTGCAATAATATATCGATCATATCTTATATGAAGAAAAACAACATGGTATCAGAGTAGGACTGGGCCTCACTCCCTCATAGGAGGGCCCAGGTAAATGGAAGAAAATAAAATTGTATAATAAAAGTAGGATCTGACGAAGTCCACATGTGTATACACAATATGCATCCATTGATCCATCCCTTTAAGGATATAAAACAATAGTTGGAACTCTAAAAACTTGATCAAATATTCAATGGAACGAAGTCCTGGCTGAAAAATGCATCCGAGGCACTAATATACTGAAAATTCATGGTTTATTAGCATCCTGGTTCATGAAAGAAAATGAAAAAGAGCATTGTAGAAAATTAATTGAGATGTGTATGAAAAGAAACAAACCCCGGTCTACTAGTCATTCAGAGTATTCAAATATTTCAGTATGGAAATTAACGTTCCATTATGCGAAATCAATTGATCTGCAGTGTATGGTATCGAGCATTTTAGAAGCCATTACAGACGCAATAGCCATGACTGCGCTGATGCTTACATTGACTAGTTTACTGAAAAAATCATGTAGTAATTAAAAACAAAGTGACATCATTAAAGCCTTCTGATTTTTGGTTACATAGATGGAATTATTGGAGTATAGTCATGACTATAGCGTGGGCATGATAAATCCTTGGAAAATTGGATCGTCGTTCAATTGACAACACTTAGAGTAGCTCGGTGGCGAATCACTAAAGTGTATTCACATCTGGTCACCCTAAAATCCATGACCTATATCACTCAGAGAAAAATATATCATGAAAATATTAATTGAAGACTTCTTGCTTCCATACATGGGATTAAAATTCGTGGCATGTAGAGCTTGGCACAAAACATGAAAATAACACATGTATTGTGGATAAGGGTTGTAAATTTTCATTTCATTGTCAAAGAGTGTGGTCGATCATTTGTATTGATTGGATTGTGGCCAAGATCATTAGTTGATGATTTTTTTGGATCGGTAGTAGCCTCATAGGCATCAAACTGTTTTGTAATTGTTGCGAGAATACCAATTAACAACAATTTACGGTGACAGTGTATTGCAAGATCGAATGGTTGAATTGATTGGAGACTTTTGATAGATTGATGACTAATCAGAGAGACCAAGATCCTTTCTAGATCTGGACATTATCATTGCATGAATAAGAAATTCCATGGATGGTGCTTTGAAACATGGAATATTGCCACACGCCTTTGTTTCCAATTATAGATTGTGACCATAGATTGTGGGAAATCTATGGGAAATCAATTGCTTCGATAGAGGGAGCATTAAAAAATTTCCCCTTTGCACCATTTATATAAATTTTTGGTGTTTGAATTAGTTTTGGATTTTTAATTCCATTTGACTAATCAGTTGCTTCCAGTTGACAAAGGTGAAGATGCAGAATCTGAGATCGTGCTTGTTGTTGATGTATTTGGTTAGATGCTTGAGCCTACGTTGATTCATTGTGAAAATTAAAGTTGTGTGAGACTATCAGTGAATTAGGTTTCTCATGACAATAGTGACTGTAGTAGACATTGGGAAGCAAGAAAACTCACAACAAGGGTCATTATCCCTAATACGGGAATCCTTAATTCTTTGAAGGACCATTTTCCTGGTACGAGAGATCGAAAGATTTCTTATTGTATTTAAGCCACTTTCCCTAGTACATGTTCTCAATATTGTTATGCATGCCATCAATATTGCCAGTGTGCGAGAAATGAAAGAGAAAAGAAGATCAACCTCATTGATCTTCTCTCTGGTGCAGTCTCCAAAAAGGGGGATTTGGTTAGTGGACAATGAGATCACATGGCAGGTAGCGTGATCTATTTTTGAAGTCAAGACACAAGGGGAGTCATATAGCTCATGCAAAGAATAAAAAATGGAGGGAAAAACCTTCCAAACATGATGTCATGGAGTGACATCACCAGAAATGATGTTGAGAGACAGGTAGTCTCTAGGAGAAATATACCTCCCAGGACATGACCATGTCAAATAGAAGAGACATTTTCAGTAACCATGAATGCAAGCTATGGTGATGGACCCTGTGATGGAGGAAGATACAATATGAGACTCATAGAGAGAAGTTATAGCAATATTGGTAAATGAGTTGAGCCATGAGATGTTGAGGGAGAAGGCATGGCAACAGTTTCAGTGTATGTAGAGGCACTATGAGAGAGGAAGGCGATACTACATACAGAGGGAGCAGAGATTGAGTTACCTCCAGAAAAGGAGGAGGAGCTACCTTCAGTGTTAGAGGGAGCAGTGACAAAGGAGGAGTCACCTCCAGCTCCAGAGGGAGCAGTTATTAAGACACTCTCAGTTCCAGATAAAGTAGGGGCATAGGAAGCAATTGTAGAGAGAGAGTGGAGGAGCAAGTTCCACATAGAGCAGCCCCAGAGGAGGGAAGTTGCTGACATAGTAGAGAAGTTACTCTTAGTCTCAGTGTTTAGCAGTTACAAAGTCCCAGAGGGAAATTCTGTTTCGTGATACATCAAGCAGCTAGACGGTTTTGTGATACATGAGAAGGAGTATCATGTGTGCAGGTTGAAGAAGGACTTGTATGGACTCAAGAAACCACCTTGAGGTTGGTATGTGAGGATTGATGGACACTTGATGATTTTTTGGGCTTTAACAAAAGTGTTGTTGATCCCAGCCTATACTATAAGACTGTTAATGGCGAGTCCCTGATTTTGGTTCTCTACATTGATGATTTACTCCTCATTGATACAGAGGGTCTTATTGTTGAATACAAGTATGCATTGGCCTCTAAGTTTGAAGATGAAGGACCTTGGTATGATGCACTACTTATTGGGACTAGAGGTGTGGAAGAGAACTGATGAGATCTTCATGAGTCAAGGGAAGTACACAGTTGAGATATTGAAGAAGTTTGGGATACTGAACTTGAAGCTCATGGATACACCAATGGTGACAAATATGAAGAAACTAAGTGTGTCTTCTTTCGATTTTGATGAAATTGATCAGACTTTGTACATATAACTAATTGGATAATTGATGTATCTAGTTAACACCAGACCAAATATTTTCTATGCAGTGAGTTCACTTAGCCAGTTTATAAGTCAACCGAGATAGATACACTGGATTATTGCAAAGCATGTGTTGAGATACTTGTGAGGCACAGTTGGACATGGTCTGAGATATACTTCCAGTACTGATATGATATGGTAGGAATATATTGACTCTGATTGGGAAGGGAGCATAGTGGACAGAAAGAGCACCTTCGGGTGTTGCTTCACTTTGGGATCTTCCATGGTTTCATTGTGTAGCATGAAACAAACTTTTGTGGCTTTGAGCACAGTAGAAGAAGAGTACATTCCATTAAGTATGTCAAACCCTGAAGTAGTGTGGCTTTGTAATCTCCTTCCATATTTATCCGAACAAGTGTTGGATTCCACCATTATTCATTATGGTAACCAAAGTTGTGTGAAGATCTCATATAATCTAGTGTTTCAAGACAAATCGAACCACATTGAGATCAAGTACCATTACATCTGAGACATGGTGCAGAGGAAGGAAGTATTGGTGTAGTACCTTCCTACAGATGAGCAGGTTGTTGATGTTCTTAACAAACCAGGACAAAGTTTAAGTACTTCTGTGACAGACTTGGCGTGGCAGAGAATGCCTCCCTCACTGAGAGGGAGTGTCGATGTTTGCAAATTCTTGAGACATTTTCCAGATCGTACTCCTCTGTGACCGAGTTGAGTTGATCTATGATGACACTTATCCAAGAAGGGATAAGTGTGTTTGGGATTATAGCCCAACGTCCCTTGTGGAGGGAACATGAGCAGATGTCCCATGTGGAGAGAACATGAGGACATGTCAAGGGAGTTGACCCTTGACGTCACACACTCTGGGAGTTGACCCTATTGTTTCTAAAGGGTGTATCCTCTAGAAGTCCACATGGGAGTGCAATGTGTGACAAAAATTCTCCAGATCATACTCCTCTATGAATTGAGTTGATTTGATCTATGAGGATACTTATTCGAGAAGGGATAAGTGCATTTGGGATTATAGCCCAATGTCCCATGTGGAGAGAACATGAGGACATGTCAAGGGCATTGACCCTTTACATTACACACTATGGGGAGTTGACCCTAAGTGTTCCTAGAGGGAGTAGCCTCTAGAAGTCCACATGGGAGTGCCATGTGTGAAAAACCTTTTGCTACTATGGTGGTTGTGTACCACTAGCAGAGACTACGTGTCTCTGGACAATATTTGTGTACTACTATGTAAAGATACCTCCCTATCTAAGAGGGAGTGTTGATGTTTCAGCATTGGGTGAAGCTTCTCTTAGATTAGGATGCAGACCAAGGGAGATAGGATACATTTATCATAAAGGTGCACTTGTGTTAAATGGGCCCACACGTAGTCCTTCCTTGATCATGACAAGGAATAATATGGACTTGAGGTGCTTGAAGTGTTTTCCATGTGTCAGTTAGCATCAGGTTGACATTCACTCACATGTGTGTACTTGTGGTGAAATATCTTGGTGTGGTCTTTGTCCCAGTCATGGTGATTTGACAAGGAATAATAAAGACTCAATATGCTATATGATATTACATGCGGACCCAGAGTGATCCTGATCTTAGAGAGAGTTAATTGGCTCAGAGAGAGAGTCGCAGAAGGAGTTTCTCCTCAATTTAGGTGGGAGAGAAACGTTTCCCAAGAATGATAGACAAGTGTCATGAGTCTAGGGTGAAGTTTGTATACTTCAAATACAAGCTTGGCATGATGTAGAATGTCTCCCTCGTAGAGAGGGAGTGTTGATGTTTGGAAAACATTGGGAAGACATTCTCTTAGAATAATAATTAATTAAATAATTATCGATTATTAAATATCATATATAATAAGTAAATGATAATAATAAATAGTTATTGATTATTCAAGGGATGCATCCTTTCATGGATGGTCACCATATGTTCCCTATATATGGAACACTCATCATTGTAATAATATATTGATCATATCTTATATGAAGAAAAACAACATACACTAATGCTTTGAATGTTCAGTTGACAGGGTATTTAGATTTTGATTGGGCAAGAGATTTAGATGACAGAAATCACATCACTAGATATGCATTCAATATAGTATTTAGAATTGTGTCCTAGGGAAACAAGAAGTAGCCAATTGTTTCATCATCCTCCACTGAAGCTGAGTACAAAGCATTGTGCAGTGCTACATGTGAAGGAATATGGTTGAGGAGTATTCTTGAAGATATGGGAGAAAGGAAAGAACCATTGACATCAATCAAGGTATATAATCAAAGTTCAATGAAATTGGCCAACAATATAGTTTTCTATGCAATGTCAAAACACATTCAAATCCAATATCTCTTTGTAAGAGAAAATATACATTCAAATGACTTTTACTTATTGTATTTCAATTCACAAATGATAATGCAACTGATATTTTCACTAAGCCTTTGGGAAAGGCCAAATTTGTATTATGTAGAGATAAGATAGGTATTGTAAGGATTTTCTTAATTAAGGGAGAGTGTTAGCGTGAATGAAACACTCCAGAAAAGAAAAGTTGTTGAGCGGACAACTATAGTAGATAAGGATAGTAATAGGTAATCCTATCGCGCTTCTGATTTTATTAAGTTTTCTCTATTATTTCCCCCACCCCCACCCTCATATATGAGGGTGAGGTGCATGGAGAGTCATTAATCCGTGCTCAGTTATCAATGGACCAATTGCACCTAAGTTCATATTTTACAGTGTAAAGAAGGTTAATTTGTAAGTATATTTAGTACCTTGCATTTACTCACCAACAAATATTATTTCATTTTATATAAGTAGTTTTTAGGTGTGGTGCACATTTAGATCAAAACCCTTTTTTAATTACATAATCTATTAAAATTTCACCATTAAATAATTTATTGACTATTTTATGGATTAATTTTATATATTTTTTTATTGATATTAATAAAATGAATTGAATTATAAAATATAACATCAACAAGAATATATATATATATATATATATATATATATATATAAAATAAAGGTGCTTCCATTCTATGAATCATTATTAACCTTAGGGTCCTTCCATTCTATGAATCATTATTAACCTTAGGGTCATGGTCTTGGAGGTTGTGTGTGGGAGAATGGTCGTCGATTTTAGGTTCCCTAATGTTTTGCTTGTTCATATGATCAACCATGTAAAAAAAAGGGAAAGGTTGGTGGATATGAGGCTGGAAGGCTAATTCGATGAAAACGATATGGACAGATTGCTTAACCTGGGTCTCCTCTACACTCACCGGGACTCAAAAGTGCGACCTACGATGAGGCAGGTTACTCATCTTTTGGACGACGACAACCACTTGCTGATTACCCTATTGTCACAAATAGAGGAGCCACACTTGGAATGGGAGTAGAACCTATGTGTGAAACATCCTTGATGGTCAAGAGAGTATATGCTCTCAACCTACAATGATGGTCAAGAGAATACATGCTCTCAAGATACAATGAGTTTTACTATTTTGGGTGACTAGAATTTTTTTTTATTTTTTATTTTGATAGAGTATTGATATTTGTAGATAATATTGGGTACCTATAAATTCGCTCACCTTCAAGCTTTATTCTAGTTTAACAAGATTCGAAGCAAGGTTCTATGTTTTGACTAAAGCTTTCTTTAATCTTATTTGAAGTGGTGGTGGCATCTAGGTACTCTATTGATCTTATAAAACTATTTGGTGGTGGTATCTAGGCACTCTCTTGATCCTGTAAAAATAGATGAACTATTGTTATATCTATGGTGGTATCTAGGCACTCTCTTGATTATCTAAAAATGTATGAACTATTATTATATCTATGTTTTGGCAATGTTTTCTTTTTGTCAATAATCCAGAACTAGTTATATTGTCAATGAAAAGACTACAAAAAATCCTTTTGTTGGCTTGCCACTAGGGAAACCAGAACAACAACAATGTAATAATTTGTCTAATGTTTTGCATGAAAGTTGTCTTGTAAATCTAGAGGACTGACAATAGCTATATCTAGAACCCTGAAAATGACTTCAAATTTGTTTAATTATATGCCTAACTAGATGATTTTTGGGTACGACCCAAATTCCATGATCTACAATCTATGTTATGAAATACAAAAATAAACTTTTCATAGAAAAAAAAAACTAAGTATTGGACGACCCAACCTATTGTTGCACCTGGGTGGGAGGGGCTGCCATAGATTCAAAGTTGATGCCGACGATCTTCCTTGCCAACAGGTTCATCTTGTGGTCTAGGAGCCAAATCTGTGCTTGCATCTCGTCCATGTGGAGAATTATCTCTTCCTTATCATCCTTTCTTTCTGCAGGGGTTCATCCTAGGAGCAATTTCATCTTCCAATAGAGTTCCATGGTTCGCAGATAATGGGATTCGAGGGAGCGAATACCTCCGGTGTCTGAATCCCAGGATCTAGTGTTGGCTTGAACCTCTTCATCCCTGACAAAATGTCATAGGACTCAAACATCTGCTTCCACTAAGTTGATTTCATCCTGGATTTGATGGGGTGTGTGTGCATGGTATGCGTCGACAAATTTTTTGGCCATTATTATAAGATGGGATCCGGATTGACCCCTTGATGCATAGGAGTTTCCATGTCCATGAAGAGAGCATCCTGCACGAGCCATGGGATCTGCAGAGAGGGGGTAATCGAGAGGGAAGAGGGGCTCGTGAAGAGAATAGGTGCAGGTGAACTGACCCAGGTGAGACCAAAGGTGAAGCGGGAGAGAGAAGTGGTTGAACCAGAGCCAGAGGTAGTATGAAATAACTACAATAACCATCGTGTGAGAGATCATTTCAAGGAGAGTGGTAATCGAGCTGAAGTTAAGGCCATATAAATGAGTGATGGTTGAGGCTATTATGAGGCCATGGTGACTGATATAGAGGGAGATCTAACCAAGACCACGTTGACGTGCCTGAGGAGGTCGTCTAGAAGGCATGGAGCGAAGAAAACTGTTTGGAGGCGGGGATGTAAGGGTCTGAGTATCTTTGCTTAAATGGTGCATCATGCAGAGTCCAGGCAGGAGAGATACGTGTCATCGATGGTCAGCAAAGCCGATGCATGGTTGCTTGTCCTGGGTTGGAGCCATGAGGTTGGTCGCTTCTCGACTACCCGATACGGGGATGCTTTGGCAATGTTATTTTTGCTTGTAATAACTATTTTTAAAAGTAAATGTTGAAATTATTTTTCAAAAATATATCTTAATTATATTTTTAAGAATAAAAATTAAGAAATCATAAAAAAATTCATTTTACTATAATTTAATATTTTTGTTAATTATTATTATTATTTTTTTAATAATCTTGTAGGTTGTGGAAATCAAACATAATAAAAATATATTGTTAATTTTTAAAATGGATTGTTAATTTTAATTATAATTTTTTTAATAATCTTGTAGGTGGTGGAAATCAAACATAATAAAAATTGAAAGATCGTTGATGTTTGTTGGAAGGTGACAACGAGTCTGGGATAAGGTAGTTTTTCCTAACCACGTTTTGTGGCAGATTTAGTGTTTTTTGTTTTAACAACTCATCTAAAATAGGGGCAATAGTTATTGTATTCAGTTTTGTATAACTGAATGAGAAGTTGTTTAAATATGTATGCTTTTGAGGCAGATATTGAGCCAGGGCTTCAAGCCCTCTCCAGGCTGTTGGTTGTAATCTCTGGTAATAAACAATAAGAATGTCATTTCCATTGTCCCGTGGATGTTTCCCTCACCCTGAGGGTTTTACCACGTAAACTATTGTCTCCTGTGTGATTGAATATGTGCATGTTTTCCTTGGTTTTTTGTTGTTGAATTAATCTTTGTGGCTTTAAAGATCCTAACAAATGGTATCAGAGGTATGTTCGAGGCCACAGAGAATGAGATCGCTGGAAAAGAGTTAACGCCCTGTCTACCGAGCTGAGGGAACGAAAAAAATTTCGGGACTATCACTGCGTGAGGAGCAATATTACAGTGCAAAAGGGGAGCGCTGGCATATATGCTTGAAGGGAGCGCCCTTTACTCATCATGAGGAGTGAAAAATGAGAGTGGATAAATTCTTTGGTTGTATGGATTCATGGAGGCAGATATGGATCAAGAGTTTTGTGAACCCTAGAACGGAAGGGAGCCCAGGTCAAGTGGTGGTCTGTGAGAGCTGATCTCGAGTTGAGAAGAGCCATGGTGGTTTGTGGGCCTCTAGAAGGAGAATTATTACTTGAGGGTTGTGCAGTCTTGGAGAAGTAGATCTGTGGTTGCATGATCAGGAAGCCTGAAGAGACAATTGTAGTGGTTAGCGAAATGGGCATCAATCCAGTCTCTGAGAGAACCTTATGATAGAGTTGGTGGGAGGTACGGTTGTGTAAGACATGGTTGCAAGTTGTGTTTGCTAGTAGTGAGTGGCCAAAGCCACAAATCATAAACCCAACCAAGCCCTTGTGGATGAGGTAGTCGATCGGAGGATCGAGGACTTAAGTGCTACCAATATTCTATCTCTCACATGTCTACAAACTTTAATGGGGGTCAACACATGTTTCGTAGTTGTCGTCTCTACATCAAGTTATTGTGTTGGGATGGATGTCAATGGGAGTTGTTACACCTGGGGTTGCAAGAGGAGCATCATGTGAGTGCATTAGATCCCAAGAGCAGGGCTGCAGGTGGCACCGAAATGCCATCGACGCAAACACTAGTGATTGATGGACCGTGTTGTCTTTTGAAGCCTGATATGTTGTCTTATTCTGTTTCAGGATTTTCTTTTTCATGATTGATTGTCATGGATCCCATGGGGTATCTGACTGATATCAAGAGTATGAAGATTACCAGCGACACAGATATTTCAGATATAAAGAAGGCTAGATTGTTTCTTAAGTCAGTTACCCAAATAAATCTGTAGCATCCTCCTATTTGGATTGCAACGATGAGGCTAGAGGAGGTTGTAGGGAAGATACAGACTGCAGAACAATTGATTCGAAAGTTGTGAAGAGTTCCCAATGAATCAAGATGTATGTCTGGAGGCTGGAGACTGGCGGATTGGATAGTCCTGATGAGGCCAAAGCTGTCACTATGCGTGTTGTGAAGGCGATTCCCAATTCAGTGAAGTTGTGGACGCAAGCTTCAAAGATTGAACTGGATGATGCGAACAAGAGCTGAGTGCCTAGGAAGGGCTAGAGCTGGACTGATGAAGGGTCGTCTGGTAATATCACATATGAACTGTTGGAACAAACGACATGGAATCTCTATCGTGTGATGGTTTTTTTTCTAGTGGGCTCACACTTAGCAAGTGAAATGTTAATGTTGCGCAGTTTGAGATTTATTCATCTCATTGACATTATTGATGTACCTCCCTATGGTAGTCTTCATGTTTTTATTTTTAAAGGGTTCATGTATAAAATGTGTGTCATACACATTTTGTAAAGGCATCCCAACTTACTTAAATTTTGTATTAAAGTATATGTATCATTGACTTAGGGAAGACTTCAATTATATTGAAGTGATAATGTATCGGTGGCATTTGTAAGTGTGAGTAAATGGCAATGGAAATAAAAATGGTGAACAGTAAAGGTGTGATGGTAAAGTCAGTGTGATTGAAATTTTATTTTTTGATGGAGCCCTTGTAAAATTTATGCTCTTGGAGCATGAGTTTGCAAAGATGTTAAATCTGATCCAATGGTATCACTTTCTGATTTGAAGATGCACTCTTGAAGGAAGAGGCCATGTCGGTTGAAAGAGAGAGCTAAGTTGAAGGCTTGGATTGTCTATGCGTGGAGTAGATTTGTGGTTATGGAAGCATGCTCAGATCTATTTGCATGGAGGAAAGGTGCTCAAAAAATGGCAGATCTTTTTGTAACAGCTCTGCGGTCAAGAAACCAGAGACAAAAGTGTCGGTAAATGGCAACAATCGCAACAAAGGTAATGGTAAAGTTACCAAGTGAACATTTATTTTTCTTATGGAGTTGTATTTTTTGGTTACATGTAATTGGGCATATTGTTGTAAGACCTAGTTAGGCATGTGTACCCCTGGTTTTGTTAATTCACCTATGAAAGTCTAGACACAGATTTAGGTAGACTAAAGAAGGGTGGGGGGTATGAGTCACGAATTAAAACCTTGTACATAGGTCTACAGTTGTGGGTTTTGGGTCCATGATTATTGGTTGCTCGTGGTATGGTGTCCATATAATTGCATGTCGTTGAGCATGTTTAAGGGCTTGGTGAAACACCATTGTAAAGTGGCCTGGAGGTGAGCAGTGAAAAACTCATTTGGCAGTCTTGGACGGATTTTTTCAAGGGAATGTTCATGTTAAGGTGGAGCATTGGGACTCCATTGAAAGGTCCCTGGAGGTGAGCGGTAAGGATCACTTGGTAGTAATGGCCGAATGTGGTCAAGATCTCGAATACTCTGTTCGAGGTGGAGCACTAAAGGTGCCCCGGTCAAAAAGTTGGGTCAATAGAAAGGTTGATGTGTTTATGTATTGACAGGTTAAATCAAGGTTTTGAGAACACATGATGGAGGCAGGTTCATATTCCTTGGAATTTTGGAAATTATTGCAGGACAATTGGGATCGAATGACATCTTTGGTAATGCCCAGTTGCAACATGAGTCGTGGTTAGAAGCAGTTAAGTGCTATCTGGAAAATCAGTCACCATTAGTTGCAAAAGGTTGGAAGATTCTGGAAAAGGTATATTGAACATGTCTTCTTGTGATTACTTAGTTTTTTGAAATTGTTTGATTGTTATGTTCATTCTCTCATCAACATTCTAAGTAGGATTCAGATCAAACAGGTAGCTATTTGTTGTTTATAATGACAATGTCAAGGGATGTAGATCATCATTAATAGAGATAGTGTTTGATGTATTTCTTCTCAAATCAGACATAGTAAAAGATGAAAGGAATAACACATGACTGATAGCAGAAAGGTATTTGGAAGGCATTGATTTCCATGAAATATTCTTGTCAGTTGTTAAGCTTTTCTCTATTCATGTAGCGTTGACACTAGTTATTGTAGATAGATACTAACACAAGTTTTTTATGGATATTTGTATGAGGAGATATGTATATCGAACAACCAGAAGGGTTTGTTCAAGATCACAACAGAAGATTTGTTTGCAAGCTTAAGTAGTCATTGTATGGCTTGAAACGTGCATCAGGCATTGGTACAACATGGGTGGTTCCTTCATGGTGAGCCAAGTTTTACAAGAAATGAAAGCATGGTTAAGATGTTTTTTGAAGTAAAAGCATGGTTAATATCAACAAGTTGGCTCAGTTGGAAAGGATGTTCGTTGTGAAGGATCAAGGAGCAGCAAAAACAAATCTTGGGCATGGAAATACATAGAGGCGGGAAAGATGGTAAGCTTTGGTTATCACAGTTGCAGTATAAGGAAAAGATACTTAGGAAATTCGGCATGAATAATGTGAAACCGGAAAATATTCCTTTGGCTTTCCATTTTTTTTCTTCAGGTGTATATCCTTCTAATATGGAAGAAAAGGTTATGTCTCATGTATTGTATGCTAGTTGGAAGTATAAAGTATGTGATGGAAAGGTTTGATATGTTCAAGTATCAGACATTTCACATGCAGTTGGTGTTGTCTGTGGTCACATAACAAATCCAGGTAAAGCAATGAAATTGGGTGCTTCAATATTTTAGAGGCACATGTATCACCTACAGTGGTTTCAATGTTTTTTTTCTGTGATTATTCAGATTTTTCAGGAGGATTTGGACAAGAAGAGATATACTTCAGGTTCTATTTTGTATGAGTGTAAGGGACAATTGGGTTAGTTTGGAGAAATGTAGGTTTTGTTTCTGTGGTAGTCAAAACCTTGTGAATTTCACACATAGTTCAACTTACCTAAATTGGACATGGTATCACTTGTAAGGCAGGTTACTAATGGAGGTTGAGTGGTCCATATTCAAGCAAGTTGTGCAGACATGTTTTTGGAGCCAGTATTGAAGATAAGTTGTGGTTGTGATTTGCTTCTCTTGAAGGTGATGAATAAAATTGGACAAGGCATCAGGGAAATTGTTGTCAAGGTGGATATTGTTGGAAGGTGACAACGAATCTGGGATAAGGAGGTTTTGCCTAATCACGTTTTGTGGCAGATTTAGTGTTTCTTGTTTTAACAACTCAGCTAAAATAGGGGCAATACGTATTGTATTTAGTTTTGTATACATGAATGAGAAGTTGTTTAAATAAGTATGCTTTTGAGGCAGTTATTGAGCCACAACTTCAAGCCCTCTCTACGCTGTTGGTTGTAATCTTCGGTTTATTGAACAATAAGAATGTTGTTTCCATTGTACCATGGATGTTTCCCTCACCCTGAGAGTTTTACCACATAATCTATTGTCTCCTGTGTGATTGAACCAGTGCATGTTTTCTTTGTTTTTCTGTTGTTGAATTAATCTCTTTTTGCTTTAAAGATCCTAACAGTGTTTGAATATATGGACTGTGATCTTATGTTCTACCTACGATACGCTACTGCCCCTCATCATTAAGGTCCACTTAATTCAAATATTATTGAGCATATCCATGTGTTTGCATTGTATAATATGATGTATCAATTGCTTAAGGGAATTGAATGTTGTTATGATACACGTGTTAATCATCTAACTTATTTCTTTTTGTTAAGAGTTTAGACACCATTTAAATTGGTTTAAATCTTTTTAACGTGGATCAATTAAGTCAAGAGAGTGAGATCAAACGTTTTCAGAGGATGAACTTAATAATAATTATTATTTTTATTAAATGAATTTGTTTTTTTTATAACTTTAAGTATTATTTATATGAGTGAGTTTACAATTTATCATACTACATTGTAGAATGCAACTCTAAACTTATCCACTATTGTATATGAACTTGGATTTTGTAAATACCTTAATCCTTAAAATTTGTTATTTGATATGGATGTGATCATCCACGTTAGAATGCAACCCTAAATTGATCCATTATCATATATGAATTTGGATTGGATTTTGGAGACCTTAAGCGTAATTTTTTTTATTGGATATGGATGGTGTTATCATATATGAATTTGGATTGGATTTTGGATACCTTAAGCTTAAATTTTTTAATTTTTTTTATTGGATATGGATGGTATTATCATATATGAATTTGAATTGGATTTTGGAGAGTTTAAGATTAATTTTTTTTATTGGATATAGATGATGTTATCATATATGAATTTGGATTGGATTTTGAAGACCCTAAGCTTAAATTTTTTTTATTGGATATGGATGGTGTTATCATATATGAATTTGGATTGGATTTTGGAGACCTTAAGATTACATTTTTTTTTTATTGGATATGGATGGTGTTTTGAATTTGGATTGGATTTTGGAGACCTTAAGCTTAATTTTTTTTTATTGGATATGGATGGTGGAGCATTAAACGTTGTAGATTTGGGACTTGGAAAAGTTCTAAAGTTCTACAGAAGAAGTAAAGTCCTATATCGAAGATGTAAGGGCTTCTAACATTAGATTCAGTAAATTCCTATATTGAAGATGGAAGGGTTTAAAGTCCTATATCGAAGATATAAGGGTTTAAAGGCTTCTGACATCAGATTCATTGTTTTTAAAAACCATTTAATAGCAGAAACCACTTAATAGAAGTGGGATGCAAAACAAATTAGAGATTTTAATTTATTTAATTTAAAAAATTAGAAATTTCAAATTCTAATTGTGCAAAACAAATTAGAGATTTTAATTTATTTAGTTTAAAAAATTAGAAATTTCAAATTCTAATTGTGCATTGAATGGTAATTGAATGTTTTGGTATATGCCTCTTTAATTTTTGGGAAAAACAGATTATACATTTACAATTGACATTTGGTCTATTGGGTGTAGTTTTGGAAAAACAGAATGTACATTTACAATTAACATTTGGTCTATTGGGTGTAGTTTTGGAAAAAACTGTACATTTACAATTGACATTGGGTGTAGTTTTGGAAAAACTGTACATTTACAATTGACATTTGGTTTATTGGGTGTAATTTTGATATGTAATATTTCATTTTTACTTATAAGTTTTTTTAGTTTTGTAAGTTCAAAAAATTTATTGGTAATCGTTGTTATCAAATAATGCAGCTGAATTGTATATTATTAATTCTTTTTATTTCAAATAATTAAAATATTCTAATTAAAAATATGTTGATAATTAAAATATTCTAATTAAAAATATGTTGATTTTATGTAATATTATAGATTTTATGGAAATTAAAATCTAATATTTGTTTTTTTTTCTCATTAAAATTAAAAATTATTCTAATTAACAATGTGTTGATTTTATGTAATATTATAGATTTTATTGAAATTAAAATCTAATATTTGAAGATTATAAATTCTTAATGAAATAATAGATAACTTAATTAATGGTGTGGAGTATTATTAAATGTAGACCTAAGAATTTAGGAAATGAATTCTCAAGTTTAAATTAATGCAGTTTAAATTTATTATAGGTAAGTCATTTGTTTTTGGGTGTTTAAAGCATTGTTCATTTTAATTATTGAGATTATACTTATTTTAATTTAAATATCTTAATTTTAGTTTTGATGTCAGTGTTTGTTTATATATTTATATATAGTTGTATGGGAATTGCTCTTTGCATTTTCAACATGTTTGAAACTCGTTCTTGAATTTTCGGAGCTTGGGAATTACTAGGGAATGTTCCCAATTGACTAAAAAGAGAGCTTTAAATTAGAATTATATTAAATCAAAATGTAAATATTTTTATTTCATTATTCCAAATACACAATTTATTACAAATATTTTCTTTATATTTATTCAAAATATCACTATAAAACTAAGACTAAACTATACTTAGATATTATTTCAAAAATTAGTTAATAATACTCACTTTATGGTTGCGGATATGAAATTTTTTTAATACATATATGTTTCGCTTTAAGCCCAAACTAAACATGAAAGTCAAATAAACCAAACTTATCCATGGCAAGCATTTGCTAACTAAATCTCAATAACAGTGAGGCCACAAGGGCACATCACAAGTGAGTCTACGCTCACACAATCTATTATATTAATTTGATAAATTTCTTACAATTATATAGGCTAGGATAGCCCCTAACTGTCTCCTGAATATGTGGATATGAAAACCACTTCAACACAAATCTTGCATACAGTTTTAACCATTTGCTAACTATGGCATTTCACCATTATTATCTAACACTCCCCCTTAATGGAGAAATGGATTTAATACAATAAAAATGCATAAGCTTACAAGCATTACAAAGGACAATTCAAACAAAACCTTAAATTCGTTTTAACTCCATGTATGAGTGAGTTTTTCTCTTCCTCCTTTTTCAGTTTCTGAAGCCTCTATGCATTTTCAATTTAGGTCTACCTCTTTTGCTGAAAATTCCATGTTTCAGCTTCTTATGCTTAATCTTCTTGTTGGAGTTTGTCATCAATCTAAAAATTATTTCAGATTGTCCATGCTTGTCCTCTTCAATTTTTTCTTCGAAAATTTGTTTGTATGTGAATTGCTGCCACATATCATTCTCTGTTGTTTGCTCTTCACCATTGAACTTTTGATCATCAATTTGTTGCAGCATGAGTTCATAATAGAATTTGATTTCTTCAAGGCTCCACTTCATAAAAATTTCTTCAATTTCAACATCTTCTTCTCCAATATCCATTGAGTTTTCATCATAAATTGACTCAATATTTTTTTCGTCAATTTCTTCATTTTCTTTCATGTTTTTGTTCGTAATTAGTCACTATTGAAAATGAATTGTTGTGTTGTAGATCTGCACACTCAAAAACATTGTTGCAATCATATGAAAAATCATAGGAAGAACCATACTGGTTCTTTTCATTTTGCTCCTCTAAGAGAGTTTTCCTTTCTTTGTCTTTCTTTCTTGCCTCTGATGTTGCATAATAATCTTCATTTTCAGCTTCAACTGCTATCACAACTGGTTGTTTCATGTATTCAACCTCTTTACCATGCTCTATTACTACAAACAGGTTGTCTTTCACTTGGTTTGTGTATGCAAATGAGCTTCTCTTCTCACCAAACAATAGCTCATTAATAAGATGTTTCTCATGCAATATATTTGACCACTCTTCATGAGATGAATAGTTTTCATAAAATTTGAATTCATATGTCTTTGTTTCAAAGAGACTTTCTTCCATAATACTTTCATTTTCATGGGTTGTTTTACACTTGTCTTTATCAGCTACAAACACACTTTCATCATCAATCATTGCAATTTCAATGCTATCATTTTCAGTCTCTATTTCAGCTACAATATTTTCAACACAATCATCATTTTCAACATCAATATCTTCATGAACTTCAACATCCTTGCTCCACTTCTTCATTTCAAGAATATCCCAAAATATTTTTGGGCTACTTACTTCACCAAATTCAAGGAAAATACTAGACAATATGTTTTCATCCATTGCTGATATAATACGTTGTAATGCTATTTCACCTCTTCTCTTATCATAGAAATTGACACTATCTTCCTGATCATAATACAGTAAATCTACTAACCATAGCAATTTTTTTATTTCAGTTGCCCAAAGTTCATAATCTGTACCTGAGAAGAATGGCAGATTTGGCATCACGATTTCATATAATTCATCAAATTCTTCATTCATATCTAGCTCAACATTCTGCTCGTCAAACACAGGTTCTACAACTGGAAACACATCATACTGATCTGGAAAATGTAATAACTCTTCATGCTGATTCTTCCTCCACATGTGTTTCATCTCTCTCAGGAGCTGTTTAATTCTCCTTTGTTAACCCATTAAAACTTCTCTAATCCAGTTTTCATGATGCTCTCTCAGCACAGTTCCTGCACTGTCCATGGGTTCACAAGCTCACGGGCTCCTCCAATTCAACAACGCAGATACAGAGTAATCGGTAGTTGCTTCACTACAGAAATGACGGCTGTCATACACATCCAATTTCTCCTTCACGACAATACTTCTTCAACACGCGAACACTATGTGACTTAACAAAATCGACTTTATATATTAAAAGCTTGCAAATGTCTTCTTCAATGTCGATAAGCAAACAGATGCACCCTGGAATCGTGCTTCAATCATATTTGGGAGGAATAACTCTTTGGTGACTGAAATGCCATGTTGCATAATAAATATATAATTGCTATGAGGAGATATCTATTTTCACATGAAGCAAATGATCTCTTTTCTCATTGCTATAGATCGCTTCTGATTTCATGACCTTTGTCTCGTTCACACAGTCATATACCCGGATTCCAATTTGGTGATTAAAAGAATAACACAAATGGACATTCAATAGGGACACAATAACATTTAACAGGGACACAATATTACCAACCTGCAACGCGTATCAATAACATTCAATAGGGACACAATATGACAATTACTTGTTTGTGGCGGTGGTGGCTCACAGGAAATGTTGGCTCTATGGAATCTCTATAGCAGTAGCGGCTTCACAATCGATGGCTCCTTCTATTCCTCCACCCAACGATGATGATTTCTTAGAAATGATTGACAATGAGCATGCCCGCATGTTTTTCAAAAACATGGTTTCCTCTTACTCCTTCGTGTCCTTAGAGCGATATATTTGTGGATGTGATCGCACCACTTTTTAAGTATGGTGTCAGGTCGCCCTTCTATGCTATAGACAACACTATGCACACATTCGCGACCTCTGTCTTAATTGTATAGAGATGGCAGTGACGTCACCTCTAGAAAACGGTGGCTTAACTTCAAATCTGAGTATTTCAAATCGATTTCCACACTCACTGCACCAACATAGGCTTTATTGACCAAATTGTTGTCGATTAAGAAGTGGTAGCAGCTGATAGTTACTAACTCGCGATTTCAATCTTGAATCCTTCACAAATGTATTTGCACGCTTCACAAATAATGGCGAATTGCAAATACGTTCGCTGGTAGCAGGAGTCAATAGTTGTGATGGCCCTATTCACCAGGCAACGACCCTTAGCACTAGCGAATTCCAACAGTAGTGATCATAAATGAAAAATTGCTCCTCCGCTTCAACCGATGAAGATCTCTTCCACACAGGCGCAAGCACTCCAATAGGGGCGATGACGAGCACTCTAACCACTCAAATCCCTTAACTCTGATACCAAATTAAAAACTGAGAAAGATAAATCCCAATAACAATGAGGTCACAAGGGCACATCACAAGTGAGTCTACACTCACACAATCTATTATATTAATTTGATAAATTGCTTACAATTATATAGGTTAGGATAACCCCTAACAGTCTCCTGAATATGTGGATATGAAAACCACTTCAACACAAATCTTGCATACAGTTTTAACCATTTGTTAACTATGGCATTTCGCCATTATTATCTAACAAGTTGTATGAGAATCGCTCTTTGCATTTTCAACATGTTTGAGAGCTTTAAATTATATTATATCAAAATGTAAATATTTTTATTCCATTATTCCAAATACACAATTTATTACAAATATTTTCTTTATATTTATTCAAAATATCACTATAAAACTAAGACTAAACTACACTTAAATATTATTTCAAAAATTAGTTGAGAATACTCACTTTATGGTTGTGGATATGAAAAACTTTTAATACATATATGTTTCGCTTCAAGCCCAAACTAAACATGAAAGTCAAATAAATCAAACCTATCCATGGCAAGCATTTGCTCCACTTTGTAGTTGATATCAACCCACCATATCATTGACTTTTATTATATTTTCTTCACTTTGTAGTTGATATCAACCCACCATATCATTGACTTTTATTATATTTTCATATTAGAAGAGTAGTACAATTTTGTTTTTTCCAATAAAAAAAGAATAATGCTTCAAATTTACAAAGATATTTGAAGTTTATATATGTAAAGTTTAATTTTAAAAAGATGTTAAAATTGTAGATATGTATTTTCAATTTTGTTTTTATTTTTTAATGGAATATTTATGGATATTAAAGTTTTAATATTGTGTTAGATATATTTATATAATTATTAACACAAATTAAATTAGTGATTTCAATATTGTAGTTAGTGCAATAGGAGAAATATTTTCTTTCTACTTTCAATTTTATTGAAATAAGATTTAAAATGTATCAATATCTCTATACATTGTAATAAAAAATATCATTATAATCTAAAATATATTTTAATATTTTTTTAATATATATTATTTCGACTCTCAACTTCACTTTTCCTCTAAATTTAAAAGAAACTTCTACTAGTCCACGAGACACTGTCGCAGTTATTGATATGACCTTGTTTCATAATGATTTGAAGGGATTGAAAATAAATTTTCAACGAATTATTCATCTAGAAGGGATTGGAACCATAAAGGAAAATTGTTTTAGCTCCAACAAATATAGCGACGAAAGGGTTGTGTTGTTGTGTTAAAATCAATGTAATGTCATTTTAAACCTTGATTTATCAAGCACCCCAAAAATTATAATAATAGTAAAAAAAAAATTATTAAATAAATGCAACAACCATAAATGGAAATTTGCATATTTAGTTGTATTTGTAGGTAAAAAAAAGAAGACTACTTACTATATTATTTGATAAAAAACAAAATATTAATGTATAGATGGAATTATTAGACCTCACAACCTTGCCTCATGTTATTTTTATTAAAATATTTTTAAAATTTTTAAATGATTTTTAAAAATATAGATAACATGATGTAATAATTTTTTTTTTTAATTTTAATTTTTATTAAAATATTTTTAAAACTTTTTAACGATTTTTAAAAATATAGATAACATGATGTAACAAAATTATTAAAGATTTTTTTAATTGTGGAAAACAAAAAGGTCAGAAAAGATCTCATTTTATTTTGGTGAGTAATTGGAGTTTTTATATATTTTAAATTTAATCCAAAATTTAGAGATTCTTAACCATGAATAATTTGTATTTCTTTTATTTAATTGTTTAAAAAGGTAAGAACATATCTCATTCTCGTGAGTAATTGGAGTTTTTATATATTTTGAATTTAATCTAAAATTTAGAGATTCTTAACCATGAATAATTTGTATTTTTTTTATTTAATTGTTTTTTAAGTTTGGATAAATAATAGTGAGAATTTTGTCATATTTTTTTCAATTATAAAATAGACTTCATCCAAGATAAAATAAAATAAATGTAAATTTGATAAATCATCACTTGGTTTGTAGATGGAAATAATGAATTTGTATTTTTTGTCTTTAATTGTTTTGGTTTGGTTATGAAATAATTTTTTATTTATTTTTATTATTGTTTTTATTTTATTTGTATTTTGTAATTTTTTATTTATTTTTTATTATTGTTTTTTTTATTTTATTTGTATTTTGTAATTTGTTTTTTCTTTAATCAATTATAAAATAGATTTATCAAATAAAATAAAATAAATGCAAATTTGATAAATCTATTATAATAGCGAGAATTTTGTCATATGTTTTTTCTTTAGTAAATTATAAAATAGATTTATCAAATAAAATAAAATAAGATAAATGCAAATCTTTATCGTTTTAATAAAATAAATCATTGTTTGTTTGGAACAATCAACAAATAGGTTTGGAATTATGAATAAATGGTTCATTCATAGTTAAAAGGTGAAGGAATTATGCATTTAGATTTCATTTAACTCAATCAATCCATTCTTAGTACCACCCTATTTTGAAATTCTATTGAAAATGAGTTGGAACATAATATCATTGAAGATTGAGTGTTAACCCCTTAAGATGTTGAACCTTTTCATACTAGCGTGAAGTAAGGAGGTTTAGACGTTCATAGAGTTCGTTGGCAATATACCTTAGCCAAGATCATGTCTAGGAACAACATTCATTTTGACATCGTTGTTGAGGAACGAAGATTCAAAATATTCCCCTAAATAAATGACAATGATTAAGTCGTGATTCCTAGTGGTGAACAAGAGCATATGTACAAGCTATTTATTTCTTCCAAAGAAGATCATTTGAAGAAATTTCACCTAGTGACTCCACAGTGTCAATGAGAAAGATAGAAAAATGTGTATTAGGTATTTTCAAACCTTAAAGATATTTCAGTTTAGTCTAATCCTAAAAGTTAATTATTGAACGAAATAGATGTGGAAAGGTGGGTTCTTCATTTATAAGTTATCCTATCCTTGAAAAAATTGTTTTTCTACAATCTAATTACTTAGAAAATAAGTATATTTTCAAAACTCCTCAAAATTTTTTGACATATTTTCATAAAGAAAAATTAAATTATAAATAAATTTAATTAAATATAGGTTTTCTTCCATTAAAAATTGGAAGTCAAAACCATAACTTACTTTCACTTTCAATTTATATACAACTATAACACCTAAAGTTAAGAATCATATTCTTCAACATTTTAACATTTTATGGTCAACCCAAACCCACCTTCACCACCCCACCAAGTGTAAATCCTTGGGTGTATGCTAAGTACAGACCTCTTAGACTTCCTCAAAAATTTGCATGGTATGAAAGTGAATTATCTTAAGATTTTACCTAAATTTGATGGGGAAAGTGAAGTATGAAGTGACGACCATATTGTTTCTTTTCAATACTATAGATATAACTTGGCCATTGAGTATGAAAATGTGTACATGACTATTTTTATTTAAAGTCTTGAATTTGATGCAAGAAAATGGTTTTATAGATATAACTTGGCCATTTAGTATGAAAATTTAGTATGAAAATGTGTACATGACTATTTTTAATCAAAGTCTTGAATTTGATGAAAAAAATGGTTTTATAGATATAACTTGGCCATTGAGTATGAGAATGTGTACATGACTATTTTTATTTAAAATATTGAATTTGATGCAAGAAAATGGTTTTAGAATCTGCTTGTGAATTAAATAAACTCTCGGCACATTTTCCAATCAACTTTCATGAACCAATAGGGAGAGAAAATATATCATCATTATTACTTAACTATATTTGCATCATTAAAGAAGAAAAATGGAGAAACAGTCTTGAAGTTTAGCAAAAGGTTTAACGGATTATATAACAAGATGCTTGTGGATATTAGACCTTCTCAAGTAGTCATGAAGATCACTTATGCAACTACTCATGGTCCTGATTTCTCTACGATGTTAAGGGAAATTGGGTCTATCATCTTGGATAACATGGAAAGTGATATAGTGGACACAAAAGATAATATGGATACTTTGAGGAAGATTAAAATGAAATTTGATCATGGAGAAATGAAAAATAGGGGGAGGATTTTCCTTCTCAAGCCTCATCTCTAAATCCCCAAGATACTAAGATTGATGAAATGGCTAAGTTAATCAAAGAACTCCTAAATAAAATAACTAAATTGCACCCCAAGATACTAAGATTGATGAAATGGCTAAGTTAATCAAAGAACTCCTAAATAAAATAACTAAATTGCAAATGTGAAATAGAGCTATGAGTCAAGCTCCTCAAAATGGTAAGATAAATTAGAATTTTACAATAAAATACCAGTTTCCATTAGGTGGCCTTTCAATCCTCGGTTGCTTATCCAATAGATAAGAAATGAAGTTCCTCAAATTCAACCTCCTTTTAGAAATAACAATAATGATGTATTGGTGGAATTTATAATCGAGAATGATAATGAGAAAGAAATCTTTGAATATCAACATCCACCACATAATATGAATTGGCTAGAAGGAAAAGCGAATTATACACATTTGACCCAAGAAGATTATTGGGAGTCCTTGGGAATTAATAACCAATTCTACGAAACTCCACATGAAGAGAATCAAGATTTACGGTACGATAAATATAGTTGATTTGTTGATTCCATACCAGTAAAGTTATAAGATAAGTATGATCTCATATCAAGGTCAAATGCTACTGAGAAGAAAACAATAAATCCTCAGCCAATTGTGCCCAAAGTAAGTAGAGAATATGTAGAAGAAGAAAGAACAAATAAAAAAAATAAATGAAAAAGGATCCCTTTTAGGGAATTCGTTCACTTCTCCTTCACAGAGAAGGAAATAGATTTATAACTTTCTCATTGAGGGCACCCAGAGTCTATATTAATGTTTTTATTACTTTGTTGATCAATTTAAAGAGGTTACAAGACACTCTAAATACCATTGGGAGATTGATGGTTTTAACATGAATATTGAAAAAGGACTTAAATCCCTTCCCGTGGATAAAAAAAATATTTTTCTCATAACATAAACTCTCCCTAGTGCCTCAAATAAAACTAGTTAAATGATTAGTGCCTTTTGACAGAGATTTGGTATGATAAAATATGCAAATGATCTCTCCTTTGGCCTTGGAAATATGAATGTCTATCATTAAATTAATTTAACACATGAATTATGTTCTTTAAACAGTCATTTTGACAACACAACATGAATTAGGTTCTATAAACAATCATTTTGATAACACAACAAACTTTGAGAAACATATATACATACTCAAAACATGGTGTACAAGCTATCCCAATACCAAGACCTAGTAGAAAAGAAGTACATTACATAGATAAATGATGTACAACAAATAACAGTTGAATAAATCCAATTAACTGAGCAACATAAATAAGTTAGAGAGAAAACACACATAGATATAGTTAACAAATTTTAGATTAACATGTAGAAGATTGAGATTCTCTACAGTGAAGTTGTGGTGAACCAAGCAAGCTAGTTCACCAGGTAAATACCCAATATAGATTAGATAGGACAACAGGTTATAATCATGACTTCAATATGTGAGGGGTGATTAGATAGGACAACAGGTTATAATCATGACTTCAATATGTGAGGGGTTCTTATCTCGGTGCAGGTCTGTTCCGTCCTAAAGTTTGCCTTCATGACTTCCAGAAAGTTACGTTTAAATTCGATTGTTCTATTACTATTCCAAATTCCACTACGGTCATTTGCACAAGTCCACCCCATACCAAAAGTGTCTCGAAATCCACCCCATCTCTCTCTTTGAGACATTTGTTTATACTTGAGTCATATATTTGTGTGAGCATGACACGACATAATATTCACAACTCATATTTACTGATGCCGACAGCTATGGCGACCATGCACTGCTTAACAAACGTGTCAACTGATGCCCAGAGGTACGCCATGCACGGCTTAATAAACGTGTAAATTGATGGGGAGCAGGAAAACGATTTGTAAAGAATATCTGCAACACTATCTCCATGGCCATCAGCGCAATACCAGTATAGGAAGAGAGCATTTGGAGACTATACATCTCTTTGCGAAGCCTGCCTTCATTGCATGGAAAGGTATGGCCTGTCCACGATGTGCAATCCTCTATTAATTGTTTTTAAAGGTTACAGCAATATGAAATCCTCAGTGTTAAAATCATTTTTTTTTATCTTCAGAAATGTGCTTATACTTATCACATTATTTATATATATATAATTTAGTTATTAATTATTATGAGATATACCTAGCTACAATTATATACATTCTACTGATCTCCTCCCCCTCAGCTGCCTGGAACATGAATGGTCATTACGCCGTATATCAGTAATTTCTACATACGAATGAAGTGAACATAGGATGAACATTAGTTCTTAATATTTTCCCCTAGTGAGTATAGGAGTTCCACAGCTATAGGATGAACATTGGTTTTTAATCTTTGCCTCGAGAGAATACAGGAGTTCCACAG
>SNQJ01S0008052.1:216852-230389 GCA_010110895.2 Picea sitchensis
GCCATATCATGATAATTTTATGTGATGATGTTCTGTTCAATGCAATATCATAATAATTTTATGCATTTTTCAATGCAATATCATAATAATTTTATGTGATGCATAGGTTATCTTTTTATTCACATTGTGAATAAAAATGAACAAAAACTTGTCTTTGTATTTCCAGTGGAGATATATGCGCTAAAGCCAAACTCCGCTGCAGCAATAGTTATGTTTCCTTGGAAGGTGGGGATATATTTCCAGTGGAGATATATTCGTCAAAGCCAAACTCCCCAGCAGCCTGTTGCTGCTATTCCACGTTCGTCTGGAGCTATAAACGTCACCATGCAGGCCACCACATAAAACATATAAATAGATTGGCGTCCCATGTCATAGCAGTAGCACCTTTGTTACAGCAGTTTCAGCTAATCTTTTGATTGGCAAGATCGAAGTTTCCTTAAGCCAAACTCCGCTAGAGCCTGATTACAAAACAAATTTAATTTTTTAAATGGCATATGACATCCAAGTATATAATTACTTTTATGTGAGATAACTGTACATATTAGTTTATCTTTTCTTTTTCTTTTTTAAACCATCCACACACGAAGACAATTACACACAAATTTGTGTGTTATTATTGATATATATATATTTTTTTTAAAGATGAGCCCTTTAAAATGTACAATTAACTTGTGATATCTCATCATAAATGCAATCTTTGTCACGTTGGGTGCATCCTTTTTTTTATCTCTTCGATCAACCAAGAGTCATGTTGTTCAGCATTTAAAGTACATGTTGGTGAGGCATTTAAAGTACATGTTGGTGAGGGCAAGCTTTATTCACCATCTATTAAACCAATCATTAGATTAGTGCATGCTTTCCAATGCCTTACAAAGTACATCAAGCCACTCCATGCATGGTCCATGGTACATTAAGCCACTCCATGTATGGTCCATGTCACGCATTCATGCCATATCACCATCCAACAATTCTTCTTGTCGACCTTAGCTTCCATCATTTTGGCTTCGTTCCTCATGAATGTTGTCAATCTGGCCTCGTTTCTCATGAATGTTGTCAGTGCGACCTCATTCCTCTCAAATGTCATTAATCATTTGCCAAATTGAAAGGTTCTGCATGCACGGGTCGATGGGTTAAGGGGAGAATTCAAGGCGACAGAATGCCCTTACCAACCCTCATTGGCCATGAATTTGTGCCTTGAGAAGGTGATCACTATCTCATCTCTAGCAAATTTATAAGGAACTTTGTCAGCGCAATACCAATAAAAATATGTGTCATAATTGTCTCAGTTGGAAGTGTCTCAGTCTAGAAACCTCTCATGAGAAAGGTCAATGTTACCAACATTGTCTAGACTTTGTCATTAATTTTACTAGCATGGATAGGGATTTCCTTCATTGTTGTCGCGATGAGGCTCTAGAGTTTGAAAGGGTTTTAAAGTGTAAGGTATAAATCGAAGAGGCTCTATGGTTTGAAAGGTTTTTAAATTTTAAGGTATAAACCATATATACTAAACAATGATGGAAAGCTCTATCCACACTGGTAAAACTAATGACAGAGTCTTGACAATGCTGGTAAAACTGACCTTTCTCATGAGACACTTCCAACTGAGATGCTTCTAGACACTTCCAACTGAGACGATTATGACATATTTTTATTGGTATTGTGTGGACAGTATTCCCAAGAAATTAGTTGAAGCTAAGATAGCAATCACCTTCTCTAATGCGTGAATTCATGGCCAATGAGGGTTGTTAAGGGAATTTTTTTGCCTTGAATTCTCGCCTTAATTTGTCAGCTTGTGCATGCAAATCCTTTCACCTCGATAATGGACTAACAACATTCCTGAGGACAAAGGTTGGACTGACGACATTCGTGAGGAACAAGGTCGGGCGACATGGTCGACGGAAACTTAGGTCATTGGAAAGAATCATCATATGGTGATATGGCATGAATGCATGGCATGTAACCTTCATAGACTAGCTTGATGTACTTTGTAGGGAATTGGAAACCATGTACTAAGCCAATGATTGGCTTAGTGCATGGTGGATAGAGTTTTTCGTTGGCGAGAGGTCATGACAAAGGAAGGATTAAGGGCACCATTGGTTTTGAATGACTGGTTGTTTGAAACATGCACGAAAAAGGTCTACAATGGATGAAAATGTTGGATTGCATTATATAGGTACAAATCAAAGGTCTTCAATGGGTGCAATTGTTCGGTTGTGTTATAGGTACAAATAAAAGGTCTTCAATGGGTGAAAATGTTGGATTGTGTAATAGGTACAAATCCTAGCAAGGGGTTTCAACACTGGAAAATATTAAGAGTTCGATATATTTTCAATGAATGTTTTCTCAAAACATGAACTACAAACTATAATCACCATGCACTAAGCTGATCATTTCCTTAAGATAATGTAAGGGAATGCGATGGAAAAGTGAAAAAGTGTTCATGAAGGTCTTTCCTTAAGGTAATTATTGGTTTAGTGCAGGGTGGTTATAGATTGTCCAAACATGAATATGCAAAGAATCCTTATATTGATAGAATAGCAATCATTTTCATCTTGAAACCATCAACGAGCAATTAGGGACCACAAATGGGAAATCATGCAACTACCTCTTCGCATTCAAGAATGTACCATCAATCAATCCACATGTATATCAATTTTGTTCTTCCAAATGAAATAGAAATGACTTGCAAAATAACTTAGATATTATCATTTAACTACATCCACATGTATATCAACTTTTTTCTTCCAAATGAAATAGAAATGACTTACACAATAACTTAGATATTATCATTTAACTACATGTATCAATCTAGTGAGGATAAACATCCACTAGCGATTACAAACCTCCTTAAACATGGAGAGGACATTGTGAAAAAGGGTAGCATGCAATTGTATCATGTATTTGCATTCAAGAATGTACCATCAATCCACATGTATACCAATTTTTTTCTTCCAAATGAAATAGAAATGACTTGCACAATAACTTAGATATTATCATTTAACTACATCCACATGTATACCATTTTTTTTCTTCCAAATGAAATAGAAATGACTTGCACAATAACTTAGATATTATCAATCTAGTGAGGATAAACATACACTAGCGATTACAAAACTCCTTAAACATGGAGAGGACATTGTATCAATCTAGTGAGTATAAACATCCACTAGCGATTACAAACCTCCTTAAACATGGAGAGGACATTGTGAAAAAGGGTAGCATGTAGTTGTATCATGTATGCACATCAAGTGTGCCACATGTGGTGTCCCTCACGGAATAATGTCATGCATCTATGCACCGGAATAATGTCATGCATCTATGCACCATCGACTCTTCCATAAACTAGTCATATGCATTGTGAAAAAGCTATCATCATGCCCCAACACACATTTTAGTTCAACATGACATCAAACTTAGTACAATGTTTCTCTTATATGTTAATGCACATATATATATATTGTTTGAGGGATTTCAAACCAAACAATATATTAAATAAGGGTGGCATGGTAACTCAGTCCTTGTCAAGGTAGTTGGGAAATACATGTTTAACAATGAAACTTAATATAACTAAATGCACAAGTAATGAATATTTTTTGTCANTAATAATTGAGATAATTGAGGGTTGTTCGTTATTCAAATTGTATAATGAACAGTAAGTTGAATGGAACTATAATATTCATAAATATAATAAATATATTATAAATATAATATAAATATAATAATAAATAATATATTAGATAATAAATATAATAATGCATAATAATAAATATATAGTATAACTTTTTATATTTAGATGTGGGGATTATTAGTTTATTGAATTTAAATTTATGTGCTATATTCAATGTGTAACATAGGAAATCAATATATGTATTTTTTAAATAATAAAATAAATGTTTTTTTAAAATTTAATTGGTTAATATTTTTTATGTGTTATTGCAGGCTTCACGTCATTTAATGTATAAAATTGATTACTAGTTGCATGAGTAGATTCTAACAAATTATTACATAATCACAAATAAAACAAAAATGTCTTAACTTTTAAAATGAATCAATTATTTATTTTTTGTGTAGATTTTAACAAATTATTACATAATCACAAATAAAATGAAAATGTCTTAACTTTTAAAATGAATCAATTATTTTTTGTCTTTTTGTCTATTCTGTAAAATGAATCAATTATTTTTTGTCTTTTTGTCTATTGTGTATAAGAAAATTAATTTTTGTCTATTGTGTATAACAAAACAATTGTAACTTTTTTATGGGAAGCTTTAAGAATACAATTGTAACTTTTTTATGGGAAGCTTTTATCCCCGACCTACTTAATTTTCATTAAATATTAACTAAAAAGTCCGCAAGTAAATTTTTAAAGGTAATTTAAATAAAAATAATATATTTATAAATGGTAGCTTGTTGAAATGGTGAAAGCAATTATCTAAATACAATATTTTATTTTTAATTAATTAAATAGACCAATTTTTTTTTTATTAAATTTTGTATATTTTAAATTTAGCACTAAGATTTTGTAAGATAATTCATCAATTTTGACCTACTTAATTTTCATTTTATTAACTAAAAAGTCCGAATGTAAGTTTTTAAAGGTAATTTAAATAAAAATAATATATTTATAAATGGTAGCTTGTTGAAATGGTGAAAGTAATTATTTAAATATAATATTTTATTTTTATTTAATTAAATAGAGCATAATTTTTTTTATTAAATTTTGTATACTTTAAATTTAGCACTAAGATTTTGTAATATAACTCATCAATTTATAATAAATAAAATAATTCATAGATATGAGTTAAAACAAATAAGTCTAATCACAATTGGTCAATTTTAGTTTGCAATATCATTATCTAAATAAAAAAAAATATTATTTTTTTTATACATTAAATTTATTAATTCCACGTAGAGACATATCAACTCAACTTTCCACGCACGCATGATCTATTAGTGGTGGATAACTTTTGTCATAATTAAAATTTGTTGAACAAATGACCTTGGGAAAAGTGTAATTGCTAAAGGTTTAATGCCGCCACTGCCACTTATATAAGTTCGGTCAAAGTCATTAGCGTCCACACCTTTTCATCGTCGATGGAAAAAGCAGGACGATACATCCAACGGCTGTGAAAATCAATCGTCATCCCATTTCTTCCGAGCGAGTTTTCCACAAATCAGTTGTAAAATTTCACCATCATTCTCATTTCTTTTGGGCAAGTTTTTCACTTGTGAAAAACTTTCAAGGAGTTTAGTTCTTTGTCAAACTGTCAAATCCATTAATTGTGCAATCAATTTTATACATTGAATGACGTGAAGCTTGCAATAACACTTCAAAGATATCAACCAATTAAATTTTAGAAAAATATATTTTTTTATTATTAAAAAAAAACATATATTGGTTTTCTATATTGCACATTGGATATAGCACATAAATTTAAAGTTAACAATAAACTAATACAAGAGTCAAAAGAAAACTCATTGCTATAGTCCCATGCCTTTACCAAAAACTAATAACATAAGCATGCTCATATCATATGTACTTCATTAATCAACATAAATCTATTAAGTTTCATCTTCCATATATATAATAATCAACCTAAGGGACAATATAAAGATTATGGAAAACTTTTTTCCACAATAAAAAAAAAAGCCACATCTTTTCAAAAGATATTCTCCATACAAATAAAGAACACGGTTTTTACATGTGTACTTGGTCCATAGGTAGATAGTGAAGGAACATATCACTCGTACATGATTATGCAATCATAAATTGTTGATTATTATTAACAATGGTGGAAAGGAGATCACTCGATCTAACGTGATTCTAGCCAACGTGGGAGTGATCAAAGAAAATTAGTTCTAAAATAGACCAAGGTGAATGATTATTCATTTTCCAACCTATCCATTCAATGTCCCTATCATAGGGAAATGATCATTAAGTTATAGGTAATGTTTTCAATAGTTCAAGGAAATGATCATTAAGTTATAATTACATAGTTCAAGGAAATGATCATTAAGTTATAATTACATGTTTAGTGTTTCCTCAAATATAATAATAATAATATTAGAAAAACATTATCCATCATGAGGATTCCTAGTAATTTTTTTTGCAAGAAATTTAGTAGAACCATGAACAAATTTGATAGAACCATGAACTAACGTGTATGGTTTCAACATACATAATTGGTTCTAATTTTTTTTGGTGGCAATCATTAGAAGTTTGCATGGTTTCAACATACATAATTGGTTCTAATTTTTTTTTGGTGGCAATCATTAGAAGTTTGCATGGTATATATATATATATATATATGTGTGTGTGTGTGTGTGTGGTTAACTTGAGTGGTTGAGTGATATGGGTTTAACATAGGAGTAGGTTTGAAGATCACATCCCAATACTACTTTATTATTGTGAGTCTTACTCGATGATCTTAGGTGTCATAATCACCAAAGAATGAACCATCCTAAAATTTTGGGAAAATAGAGGGAGCTTAAGAAATGTTCCTTTGAAAAAAAGTATCGTACACAATAAGCACACACCCCTTCACCGTGTATTCATGGTTATTTTCATACAAGTAATCATGAGGAGATACTCGGGTACTTAAAATTTGCCTTTTAATCAATACAAATATGAGACACTATAAGGAACATGGGTGTAACACACCCGCCCTTTTAAAGGAGCTTCTATAGTGTAAAGCCTCTAAATTTTCTTTTTTTGTTCTCCCGTGCGAACAAGAACCAGGCGCAAGCCTCCTCCATGTGACCACTACCCATGACCACAAGCCTAACTAAAAGGCGTTTCATGACTTCTGTCATCAGGTATTCACATACGAGCCAACCTTAACTCACCTGACTCTCGAACTCCCGAACTAAGAGCCTAGCCCAGCGTTAGCTCCGTTCCTTAACCTCTATCCATGTGACCCCTCGTTATGACTCGGGGCCCAAACCTCAAGAGCCTCGGGACTTCCCAAAATCTGAACTCCCGATGTCAGATCAACGGTCCACAATCTTCTGCGACCCAACGACTTAGATCAACTCTTCGTGAATTGGGACTTCGCGTTTCGCGAAGTCGGAGGGTTGCTCACCTCCCTTCTCTTGATCCCCGATATCTCCTTGGACAATCAACGGTCCATGCCATCCCTTTGATCGATGGTTGAGATCAAATCGCAAACTTGGGCTTTGCGAGTTCTCACAACTCCTATCTCCGACTTCCCGAGTTGTGAGTTAGCGAAATCTTGATCTATCGCCATGTGTCACTTCTCGACGGAGGACTATGATTGTTGCGGCTCCCATCTCATTGGGTATTCTCCTATGCTCCTTGCAAATCTTCCGAGGTTTGAATCCTCAAATTCCCAAATCTGCTACTACCTATCCTCTGATGATGGATGGTTCTGATTAACTTCGAAACTTCAGGAAATCGCAAAAGTCCACTCTCCTGTGCACTTTCCAAGGGGTTAGACCTCATGCACCTTCCTATGGATCTCACAGTTATGGTCCTCCACACATAGATCCGACAAACGAGATATGTTCTCTCCCTATGCACCAATTCTGAACTCACGGATACAACGATTGAGGTGGGTCCCGAAGGATCTATAGATCAACGATCCACGTTACTTTGGGACTTCTGATTTCATAGGTTTTGGTCACACCAACCCATAATCATCCCGATACACGAACTCAAAACTTGTGGATATGAGGGAATAGAGGGGTTAACTCCCACACTCTTTCCCATAGCCAACGACCATGGCAACCATTGGCTCCTTCTGGACGGATCTCATTTGTCCATCCTTTGGACAAGGAAACCTTTCTTTTTCAGTATTTTCCTATCACTATTTTCCTGAGTTCTCACCTCAAACAGTTTAGGGACTCGGGTCTGGAAATTCACACGACAAGGGGTTCAGGGGAAAGTATTCTCTTCAGACGGGTGGTTTCCATTCTATACGATATTTCCTATCTTGACCATTTTACTACTTATGTATGGGAAGCCCTCCGAAGTGAAGCTGGGCATACAATTTATCAGTGGGAAGTGTAAGTTCCCAAGGAGATGGAAGCATACGCATAACATAGCCATTTCACACAGAGATGTTCATACATGCATATATATATATATATATATATATATAGATGTGTAAAAACTAAGAAATCATTCATCATTCTAACTCAACAATAATTAAGGTTGAGAAAATACTTATCAAAATCAGACAATGTGAAGTGACTACTAGAAGGAGTGCTCGTTTCCACCCAACCGTAGGCTCAGTCACTCCAAACAAATTTACCACTAGCCACCCCTAAGCTAGACCAAGATGCTCTGCAACATAGTCTGTTCTTCTCGCTCAACCACAATAGGGACAAAGGTTACTCTCCTCTTCCCACAAGATCCTGACAATGGTTTACATGATACCAAGCAAGGCGGACTAGCCTCATTTATCAACTTGTATCGTAACCTTCTTTTCCATTTTCGGTGTCCAGAACACTTATTTTTTCCATTCTTCCTTGAATGCCCAATATTCACTTACCATCTCTGCACTCTTCATAGGCGTGTTCTTTCCTCTCCCCACCACACCTTCCCTTCTCGCCTCTTTCAACAGGGTCACGTGTGGCCTAAATTCCCAGTCAACGGTCAAGTCTGGAAGCCTTACATATGAGTTCTTACACACCCCATCCCTCATTAACTCTTGAGGAGGTCTTCCCACCCACCGGCCTGACTGTAATTCATTTATGGGTTAGAGGATGGTTCTGGTCCTGAGCAATTAAATCCAGTAAGCACAGGTTTGGTGAAAGTTAACGCAACCATTCCTAATCTCGTTCACCCTCTCTTCATATAACATTTATGGTCTTTCTAAGTACACCCCCCTTCCATTAGTCATGCAACACTTGTCTATTTTCTTAGTAAATAATTAGGTTCACATTCATTTACCTTTCAAAAAAAGGTCCATCGAATCAATATTCACACATATAAAGTTTACTATAGTCTTTTGGCCATTTATAGTTATATTTACAAAATTGGGGAAACAGGGTGTCACAATTCCCTCCCCCTTAAAGGAACATCGTCCTCGATGTTCTATTTATTAACATGTCCTGTATGTACAGAAGTAAACAAAAATGGGTATGTCTGTCTTATGGCATCCTCCATTTCCCATGTGGCCTCATCTAGGCCAAAGTGTTTCCACTGCACCTTGACTTGTGCAATGGTTCGGTTCTTTAGTGGGGTTTCCTTCCTGTCTAGTATGCATTGAGGTTCTAGCAGTAATTCTCCCTCCGGTTTCACCTAGATCACAAACCGGTTAATTAAATGATTAGAATCATGTACATATTTCTTCAACAATGAAACATTGAAAACATTATGTGCTTTTACTGTGGAAGGAAGTGCTAGGCTATAGGCTACAGGTCCCACTCTATCTAGAACTTCAAAAGGTACACAATACTGGGGTGCCAACTTCGCACAAGATCCCATCCTCATGGAACTCTTCCTGGGCCTAACTCTGAGATAAACATGGTATCCTGTCTTGAATTCTCTGGGGATTCTCTTTCTGTCGGCATACCTTTTCTATCTATTCTGAGCGATTTTCAGATTTTTCTTTATTTGAATCACTTGTTGTTCCATTTCTTTCAACATGTCGGGTCCAATCGTAATTTTGTTCACGGGATTTTTCCAAATCACTGGAATGTTGCACGGCGTACCATAGAGGACTTCGAAAGGGCTCATCTTTAGTGATTCTTGGTAGCCATTGCTGTAGGCAAATTCCACCAGTGGCAGGTAATCTTCCCACTTTTTAGGTTGACGCATTACATGCATCGTTAGCATGTCTTCTAATATTTGGTTCACTCTTTTCGTTTGTCCATTAGTTGGAGGATGATAGACTATGATAAACAATAATTTGGTCTCCAGGCCAGCCATCAAGGATTTCCAAAGGTTTGAAGTAAATTTTGTGTCTCTGTCAGACACGATCTCCTTAGGCATTCCATGTAGTCTGAATATCTCCTTCATGAATATGTTGGCAATATCTATTTCCTTGCAAGTCAATTTGACGGGAATAAAATGAGAAGACTTGCTCAATTTATCCACCACTACCATGATGGTGTCATTCTTCCTAGCCAATGTTGGTAATCCAGTGATGAAATCCATGGAGATGGTCTCCCATTTCTATTTCAGGATTGGTAGAGGTTGTAATAATCCTACTGGGTGCCGGTGTTCTGCTTTAACTTGCTCACATTCTAGACATTTAGCTAAATACTCAGATATGTCTTTCTTCAATCCAGGCCAATAGAATTGTTTCCTGGTGGTCGTGACCATCTTCTAATAGCCCGGATGGCTGGTGTATGGTCTCTTGTGCAATTCCTCCATTATGAACCTCTTCAAGTCATCACAACTTGGAATATATAGCCTGTTTTGGTAAGTCAATAGACCTCCATCTAGCATCTGGTAGCCTTTATACTTTAGCCCTACAAGTTATTTCTCGAGGTATGAGGTCACGGTTTGGAAGAATGCGTCTGTTTCTTATGCATTCATGACTCTTTCCCTGACATTCGTCTCGCGGGTGCTCACCACTTCCAGGTGAAACTTTTTCATACTTCTGCTAAGGGCATCGACCACCTTATTTTCCTTCCCTTTGATATGTTTGATTTTGAATCAAACTCACTAAAGAGGGCCATGCACCTAGCTTGTCTAGAATTGAGTTTTGGTTGGTCAAATAGGTGCCGCAATCCACAGTGGTCTGTCATAATTACAAATTTCCTACCCATGAGGTAATGCCTCCAGATTTTCAAAGCGTGCACTATGGAGGCCAACTGTAGATTATGGGTCACATAGTTGACTTCATGTTCATTCAATTTTTGAGATTCATAGAAAACTACACTTCCTTATTTCATAAGGACTCCTCCGAGTCCTTCCTTGCAGGAATATGTGCACACGAGGAAGAAATTATCGGGACCGACGATCTTCAACATGAGCGCATGGGTCAGAAGGTGTTTTAGTGACTGGAACCTTTCTTTACATTCTGGTGTCCAAATGAATTTAACCCCCTTCTTGTGGAGGGCAGTGATTGGACAACCAATCTTGGAAAACCCTTTTATAAACCTCCTATAGTATCCTGCTAAACCCATAAAGGATTCGATATCTGAAACATCCTTTGGGGTAGGCCATTCTATGATGGATCTAATCTTGTCAGGGTCTACTGCTACCCCTTCTTCAGATATGACATGGCCCAAGTAATTTATTTGCTTCTGGAAAAAGTCACACTTGTTAAATTTAGGGTAGAGTTGATGCTCTCTTAGCACTTGAAGTACAAGTCTAAGATGTTCCTCAGGTTCCTCTCTATTCTTGGAGTAGATTAAGATATCGTCAATAAAAACCAATACAAACTTCTCTAGGAATTTGTTGAGTACATTGTTCATCAAGCACATAAAAGTGGTAGGGACATTGGTTAATCCAAATGGTACTACCACAAATTTGTTGTGACCATATCTTGTCCCGAAGGAGGTTTTGTGGATGTCTTCATCCTTGATTCAGACTTGATGGTATCTATATCTCAAGTCAATATTTGAGAAAATGGTAGCACCCCCCAATTGATCGAATAAGTCATTGATTCTGGGTAAGGGGTATTTGTTCTTTATGGTTACCTTATTGAGTTGTCTATAATCTATGCACAGTTGGAATGCACCATCTTTCTTCTTCACAAATAGGACTGATGCTCCCCATGGAGACATGCTAGGCCAGATGTAGACTTTGTCCATAATTTCCTTTAGCTATAGTTTGAGTTCAACTAGCTTGGGTGTACTCATCCTATAGGAGGTCCTAGATACTGGTACTAATCTAGGTGCAAGTTCTATTGAGAAGTCAATGTCCCTTCTTGGAGGTAGACCCAATACCTCTTCTGGAAACACATCTCTACATTCTCTTAGTATGGGGTGGTATTCTAAGATTGGTATGTCATCCTCAACAAATTTCAACATCTGTATTGCATATAAATGACATCCCTTTTTGCAATGCTTTTTCATTTGAAGGGTTGATATTCATCTCACTGAGACATGCTTCTGAATCCCTTGGAGGGTTATCTTTCTCCCTTCTTCATTTATACATTATAAGATTTTGTGGTAACAATCCAGCTTAGTTTTATATGCAGCTAGCCAATCCATACCAATCAGCAGGTCATACGATCCTAGGGGAAGTATGTTAAGGTTATCTTGGGTGGGAAATCCATCCATAGTGAATTGGCAAGCTGGTATGACCTCCATTATTTTTCTTTTGGTGCCAGTGACTAACTGTACCAACCATGGATTAGTATGTTTATGTGGTTGTAATTTACACTTATAAACAAATTGAGGGGACACATAACTCAAATTTGAACCAGGGTCAATTAAAATAGATACTAGATGGTTGGCAATCATACCTTCCATATCCACTACTGAAGCTTGGTGGTTGACTTGTTTATTATCCACGACTGCATAAATTTGTGGCATACTCCTGGCCACGTCATTGACAGTGATAGCTTCTTGGACATTGTAAATTCTCCTACTGTTCTATTGTCTATGCAGATAGTCCCTTAGTAGATGTTCTTCTCCACAACCCCAACATTTCAAGGGTTCTTTCTTTGGGTTATTAGTTTTTCCCGGGGTTGATCCAAAGGGTCTATTTCTACTCTGGGAGGGGAAATTTTGCTAGCGTACACTTCAAGTAGGAAAGCTCATCAGGGATGATTTTAGGGGCTAAATTTCGCTCATGGGCTAATTTTCCATGGTTTTTCCAAAAATGAGATTCGCTATTTTAAAAATGATTCGCTCAAATTCTACAGGATAAAATTATTTTACCTTAAAATTCACCATTTCTTTTTAAAAACTATATAAAATACTTAGAAATTTGAATGTTTTAATAAAAATATCTCCAAACATTTATAGTTGACATATGAAGGATTAGTAATATTCGCCAAGGTTTCTACATTTTAAAATAAATTTCCATCCTTAAAATCATCCCTAAAGCTCATCCTTGAATCCTTCTTATAGTTTTTAAATCTTAGGGATTTAAACCCCTTTTTCTGGAACCCCGAACTATTATTCTTCTTCCATCCTTCACGAGGTTTTGTCTGATGCCCAAGCTGTTCATGACAATACCTTTCCTTTCAGATAGTGTCTTATATGGTCTTTGGCTCGTCAAACTCAATTCGGTTCTGAGAGTCCTTAGGTAGCCCACTGATAAATCGTTGCACCTTTGTCTTTTCCGCTTTTATGTAGGGTACATACCTTAGCAACTCAAGGAATCTATTGACATATTCCTCTATGGTGAGTTTCCCCAACTTGAGTTCATAGAACTCTTTAGTCTTCTCGTCAAAATATTTTTTCAACAGATACTTCTTCCTGAAGTATTTCTCAAACCGTTCCCAAGATAGGTCCTCTTCATGAATCCCTTTCACATTCTTAAGGTATTCCCACCAAATGGAATCCTTTCCATTCAAGTTGAAAGTGGCCACTCGGGCCTTCAAGTTTTTAGAGAAGTCATGGACTCTGAAATACTTTTTTAGTCCAAGCAGTTAGGCCTTCACCTCCT
>SNQJ01S0008052.1:232581-243160 GCA_010110895.2 Picea sitchensis
ATTCATCATTCTAACTCAACATTTAAGGTCGAGAAAAGACTTATGAGAATTAGAAAATGTGAAGAAACTACTGGAAGGGTGCCCATTTCCACCGAACCGTAGGCTTAGTCACTCCTAACGGATTTACCACTAGCCACCCTCGAGCTAGACAATGATTCTTTGCAACACAACCTGTTCTTCTCACTCAACCACAATAGGGACATAGGTTACTCTCCTCTTCCCACAAGATCCTGGCAATGGTTTACATGATACCAAGCACGGAGGACTAGCCTCGTTTATCAAGTTGTATCATAACCTTCTTTGCCATTTTTGGTGTCTAGAATGCTTAGTTTTTCCATTCTTCGTTGAATCCCATGGATTCACTTCCATGGTGTCTAGAATGCTTAGTTTTTCCATTCTTCGTTGAAAGTTAATGCAACCATTCTTGGTCCCCTTCACCCTCTCTTCGTATAACATTCGTGGTATTTCTAAGTACACCCCCCCTTCCATTAGTCATGCAACACTTGTCCATTTTCTTATTAAATAATTAGGCTCACATTTGTTTACCTTTCAAACAAAGTTCCATCGAATCAATATTCACACATATAAAGTTTTCCATAGTCTTTTGTCCATTTATATTTATATTTACAAACTGAGGGAAACATGGTGTCACAATGGGTGGGGTCCTTTATTTCATAATGTTGGGAGGAATGAAAGTGGCACATCTTCCACATATTTTTCATATACAATGAAACAATATGATGGTGTATATGTTTTCTTCTCTTTTTGAAAATAACTAAGGTGCATGTCCTTGAATGGATTGGTTATGAAATCAAAATAGTATGTTTTATTGTCACCGAAGCTGATCAAATAATAATCCAATCATGGGAGCCACTGAAATACAACATAGTATGAGGTTATTATACAACAACAACCATGGGGATTAAATAGGTTCTTCTTTCTATTTGAATCAACCAAAAGGTTGAAAGGCATTCTCCTCTATAGGTGGCATAGGCTAAGGCTTCTACGAAATGGAGCTCGATGGGACGTCTCCAACACTGGGACCCCATCCAGTAGAACACCGCGGTCGGTTGTCAACCCACGACAAGCTCTCATCCTCCCCGATTCCACAACTCCCTCCATTCTCCATTTCATTGATCCCGTTATTCTAGTGTACTGCATGTGGACGTCCCCTCGGGAATTCAATACAGGGTGGTTTCCCCTGCAAGCCTCCTTATCCTCCCGCACCCCTCCTCCTCCTACCCGATTTTATTCTCAGCATTGGCATCCCCTATTCCATTCTTAACACTTCCATTTTCAAATCGTCGGAGTAGTTTCAACTCACATTCTAATACATGAATAGTTATGCAATTATAACCAGATCAACTTACTCTCAACGTAGACACCATCACATCTTGTAGACTCAAGAATATGTGTGTATGTCCACATTGCAGGGGCCCCGCTGATTCACTCAATTTCCAGCTAGTGGTTTGTTCTATGTTTAAACTCTGTGCATTAGCACAGTGTTTCCCACACCCTCTACACAATGCGTGGTGGTATCTGTCACTAATATTGAAACATGTACCAACTTGTACCCAAAATACAAAGACATGGTAATTGTTGTGTGTGACAAATTCATAAAGTAAAATGCACCTATGTATACACCTACAACCATTCACCTCAAGCCACGAGCATTGGTTACCTTCAACCACCTTCATATGGGATTTTAAATATAAATTATATATGTTGTATAATGCTTCATGTATCTGGTGATTGTAAATACAAGAACCAAGTATTTGCATTGTGTATTACTTGATTGAATCTTCAATGGGAAGATATATGATAACCATAATGCATTGTTTTAGTGGTGATACTTGATTGAAATGCTTACTGGTGATAGAGATTATAAGTCCAATCCTAGCTAGATTGGGTGTTCTTGTAGTACTAGAAAGGATGCTTCAAGGTTTCATTTTTGCCACATAGAAGACACTTGGGCTAGGGTACCCTTAAGTATTTTAGGCACTATCCAATAAGAAAAACCTCCATGAACAAAAGGGAGTTAAGCCTCGAAGTCCTTGCATATTCAAGGCCAACAAAAAGAAGAGAATACAATAGACTTTGTAACATTAAAACGTCTCCAACTTTATTACAAGAAGGTAAGGAGAACCGCTACTCCATGGAAAAATTTCATAACATTTATACAAAAGATATCATGTAGAAGAGTAAGACAAACTTTCAGATGACATATATAGGTACACATGATATAATTTGAAGGACTAGGAGGAGGATATGATCTAAGAAGATGCAGTGGTGATCTCATCTTTAGTTGAATCCAAAACAAGTTCAGGATGGACCCTCAATGTTCCATCTAATGCATTGGTCTGCCCAAGGGATTTGATAGCAAGATGTGTTTCCTTCTTCCCTGAAACCATCATCATTCCAAAGGTTGGCCCTTGCACGCATGCACTCCATAAATTAGTAGATTACAATCACAACACTCATGTTTCAGAATTACACTGAACCTAAAGACATAGCCAGTCCTTGTGTAATAAGCTAGAATATTTCCAACTTTAATTCATCTTTTAGAAAGACCTGCAAATATTAAACTCATAGACTTTAGTGAACTAGAATTGAAATCACTCACAGAATAAGATAGATCAAAATCCTTCTGAACTGTCTATATTCATATTTCGAACATTTCTCAAAAAATCAAAGTATTTTTACTATGATTCCCCATTATGTACAAAGTAAAATAGATAGACAATAGAGCATCAAGATACACATTATGTCCAAAAGATCCAAATTTGGAACTGGCAGAGTCAAGCCTGTATTGATTGCATTGAAAATGGACAATGGGTCTGAAATGCAACTTGAGGTTGCAAAGCTCAATGATGTGGCCTCGAGGTGCATATCAACCATGGGTTTCAATGGTTATGTGCTAGTTGATAAATCCTCAAGGCATCATAATGATTTATACAGGTTGGACATTGATGGCCAAAAGATCCAAAGTTGGAACTGGAAAAGTCAAGCCTTTCTTTTGGTATAGTGTATTTTTCAACAAGAAAAGCAAGGTGCATTTCAGAGCCTGGGGGTGTGGGTGATAAATCCTCAAGGCATCATAATTATTTATACAGGTTGGGCATTGAAACCATAAGCCATCAATAGGTAACATAAGTCCTCTTTACACAAGATGCATGGATTTGAGATTGAATGTTTTAAAACAGAAAAGCTACTACTTCCACTAATATCTTTGTCCAGACTTTACACAGACTTTAAGTAGCATAAGATCCATGTTAACCCAATATTTATTAATCACCAAAAGTGCAAGATCCATGTTAACCCAAGATTTATTAATCACAAAAAGTGCAACCCTCTCAAGGATTAATAGATCTGGCTTAACATAGATATATGCCAAGTATATTTATAATTGTTGTACCTTTCAAGGTAATCACCAAAAGTGAAAGCCTTTCAAGACTTAATAAACCTCGGCTTAACATAGATGTATGTCAAGTCTCCAGTCTTAAAAGATCTGGGCTTAACATAGATATACTCTGGTTCTACTGGTTCTCGCTAGAAGAAGCAGCAGTATACTGGTGGGGTGAAAAGCGAAAGCAGTATATTTATAATTGTTGCACCTTTCAAGGTTTAATATATAGGGGATTAACATGGATCTACACTAAGCTTTCAAGGTTTAATATATAGGGGCTTAACATGAATCTATACTAACATTTCAAAGTTTAATATATAGGAGCTTAACATGGATCTATACTAACTATATTTATATTTATAATTGTTGCACCTTCCAAGGCAATCACCAAAAGTGCAAGCCTCTTAAGGCTTAATAGACCTGGGCTTAACATAGATATATGTCAAGTCTCAAGGCTTAGAAGATATGGGCTTAACATAGATATATGTCGAGTATATCAAGGTTTAATATATAGGGGCTTAACATGGATCTATACTAACCTTTTAAAGTTTAATATATAGGGGCTTAACATGGATCTATACTAACTATATTTATATTTACTAACTATATTTATATTTATAATTGTTGCACCTTCCAAAACAAGTTCAGGAAGGACCCTCAATGTGCCATCAATTACTGTGTAGCCAATGTCGTTATATACATTTTAATATTTCCAAAATAGCTTAAAAAACAGTCATGTCATTTGATGAAGTGAAATTTTTTTGGTTAGAACCTTTTGTCCTCCTTTTTAGAAGAAAATCCAAACTTTGGTACTATGATGACTCCTAAAGTAGGAAGTTAGAGAACAGAATATTGTACATTTGGGTTTTATTTAAGATTACTGGGATAGATCATTGGGATAGATCGCAATGTGGTTCATAGATTACTGGGATTATTCAATGCAGAGATGTTAGCTTGCTTTGTTGTCTTGGGTGTAGTAGTTAGAGCCTAATTTTGATACAACGACAAAGTTCCTGCGAGCGAGTGACAACCTACCTGTTGTGAGAAGAGGTGTTGTGATGCAGGTTCTACCTACCCAACAATACTATGTTAAATTTCAAGAAACCGATTCAGAGAATGTATTCCACAAGTTCAATATGCGTGAAAGGTAGGATTGGGGGAATGGAATTGTTAAATATGTATTATGTGTGTGTGCACCGCAGTATACATCTAATCATTTGAATCTATTATCTCTAATATCACTAACACAAATCCAGTGTTGTGAATCTGCGAGGTTACAAAAAGAGCTTACAGAAAGAGCAAGCTTAATACATGATAAGAAGTAGCGTTTAGCAGTAGTATCAGGTCCATGCTTGGTAAGAGAAACCACGGTTTAGCAGTAATTCGATCCAGTTATAATTGCAAGTTTGTGTATTAGAATGCAAGTTGAAACTAAAAGTGTGATTTGAAACTGGAAGTGTTGAGAATGAAATAGGGGATGCCAATGCTGAGAATGAAACCAGAGAGGAGGAGGAGGGGTGCGGGAGGAGAAGGAGGTTGGAGGAGGGGTGCGGGAGGAGAAGGAGGTTTGCAGGGGATGCCACCCTACATTGAATTCTTGAGGGGATGCCCACTTGCATCACGTTGGAGCAACGGGATCAACGAAATGGAGAATGGAGGGCGTTGTGGGCTCGAGGAGGACAAAGCTTGCCGTGGATTGACAGTCGGCTGTGACGTTCAACGAGATGGGGTCCTGGTGCCAGAGACGTCCCATTGGGCTCCATTTCATAGAATGCTTAGCCTACGCCCCTTCACCCTATATTCATGGTTATTCCCATACAAGTAGTCATGAGGATATACTCGGGTACTTAAAATTTTCCTTTTAATCAATACAAATATGAGACACTATATGGAAAATGGGTGGGGTCCTTTATTTCATAATGTTGGGAGGAATGAAAGAGGAACATTTTCCACTTATTTTTCACGTACAACGAAACAATATGGTGGTCTATATGTTTTCTTCTCTTTTTGAAAATAACTAAGGTGCATGTCCTTGAATGAATTGGTTATGTAATCACAATAGTATGTTTTATTGTCACTTAAGCTAATCTAATAATAATCCAAGAATGGGAGCCACTGAAATACAACATAGTATGAGGTTATTATACAACAACAACCATGGGGTTGAAATAGGTTATGCTTTCTATTTGAATCAACCAAAAGGTTGAAAGGCGTTCTCCTCTATGGGTGACTAAACCACAAGTTTGAAAGAGATTTTTATCTATACTAGTAGCCATGGTGTTGAAATAACATAATGGCATAATTGATTTCATTGTAGCTGAAATCAATTTTACGATCCAAGAAAATAAAAGTAGCTACCATGTGGTTCTTGTGGATAGAAGTTGCATATTCCAAGCTTACAATTGACTTTGAAGTTGCATCTTAGTGCAATTTAATTGTATTTCAATTATGGGAAGAAAATAAATATTGTTAATCATTAGTGTCAAATTGGTTCGACATGTAAGAAAGCTATGGCACACTGATGGTAGATGATGATACGGTGGTATATGTCAACCACTTCTACATGTAATAATGTTTAAAAACACCTATAATGTTAATTCATGTGGAGTGTCGACATTATTACCCAAGATGCTTCTAGGGTTATGTTACCTCCTATCAATTTTGGTATGAATGGTTGCCATCAATCTCACAGGTAAGAACAAGTTCAAAGATTTTCCCAATGATCCCAATCCTCAAATATTTGAGTGTAGTTGACAACTCCACCTTTCCATTGAGGAGGATTGTAACCATATGCATTTCAAATGATTCTAGTTGGCTCTATCTTGCAAGCACCATGTATTATAATGCCAACATTCCACATGAAATACAATGATACAAATTCCCTAACATTTATCCACATGGAAGAGGTTAATGTACATCACCTACCATTTTCCTCACTTATTGGCCCAACCAGAACTTGTCCTCACTTATTGGGCCCAACCAGAACTTGTCCTCACTTATTGGGTCCAACTCGAACTCTGGAACTCACACCTGATGACATTTATCCTTTTTCCCTCTCTACATATAGGATATAGAAAATGTAGCTTCTATATATTTGACACTCATCATTCCTAAGTTATCATGTATTACTTACAAATTTATCCTATTTAATGCAAATTACCCACTACTCATGCATCCAAGAAAGGCCCGTGTATTAAGTAAGATGGTTTATAGAGACCGTGATCAAGTAAATAACTCAAAGATGCGTGCATATGACATCACATAAAGGTTATAATATTTACTATGAAAACATTAAACAATAAGTAATCTGAATGCTAAGATGCATGGAATGCAAGCATTGGTTAACAATTTGTGAACTTATGGTGAGCAATACACAATTATTCTTGTCATGAAGCAACAACAACGCCATAGCCATATATGACATCGAAATACAATATCACCATAGGAAAAGAGGACTTGGACAGGATTAATATTATTACTTGTGATCGAGGAAATTGTCGAGGCCTACTACAAGCCAAGTTATGACATCGAAATGTTAAGACTACCCAAATTCTATAGCATGTTATAATTTATTTCTTTGTATCCTTAAACCTGGGAAAATAACTCATTTTCAATATTAAAATCATTTTTCAGTCTTCAATAGTGCGTGTTTGTCCAATAGTATACACAAGTATATGTGTATAGTGTAATTTCTAGTTTCGATGATATATATGACTACAATCATATGAATGGTACCCCTTTCAATTACTTGGAAAATGAATTCTCACTAGACATTACACTCTTGGTATGTACCTATATTTTCCATATTCTTCTATATAGATTTTCCATTTTCCATGTCCTTCTATATAGATAGTGAACAAAATATGAACATTAGAGTTAGTTCCTCAAGTTAGGGGAGAGCACAAAAAGATGATATCTGATTTGTCCATCTTAACCTTGGATTTATTATGTGTACATGCATACAAAATTATTGAAAGTTACATGTTAATTAAAAAGATAATGCATAAAGTGATTCTCAACATGTTTCAGAGAATTTTTCTCCTTCACATTATAATGTTAATCCTCCTCTTAATCCTATGAGTGTTTCTTCAAACAATCCTTTTACAGTGACTGGACTGACTGGACAAACAAATGTTGATGAAAATAATCTTATTGATGACTCATCCATATCCCATCCTGCATAAGTATATACTTATTTACTTAATTAACCCTCCAACACTTCTCTTCCAATAATTGAGCGACTCAATAATGTTTAAGAAGACCTACCTCACTTTTTCTTTCTTTAATCCAACTCCTCTTCCTCTGACTAGGTCAAGGCCTTTTTCTTTCCTTAATCCAACTCCTCTTCCTCTGACTAGGTCAAGGCTTGTGCCCATGTAAACCAAAATTATTGAACGTTACATGTTGATTAAAAAGATAATGCATAAATTTCTTGCATCATAACAAAATACATAGAGTAGATATCCCCTAAATCTTGGAATTTTATGTTAAAAACCTTGTATAGTTAAACTTTGATCAATACAATACAATAGCACATCATTATATGGATGTCTTCTACATGATCATGGCCTAAGATCCCATCAAAACCATTAAACATATAAATTCTTGGCTCTAAAGTATTACATTGAGTTCTTGCATCATAAATTTTTTTTTATATAGAGTAGATATCCCCTGAATCTTGGAAATTTTCCACCAAAATTACACAACCATTTAGAATATGTTAAAACCCTTTAGAATATAAAGTGAATTCTTGCATCATAACAAAATACATCTAGAATATAAAGTATTACAGTGAGTTCTTGCATCATAACAAAAATACATCTAGAATGTAAAGTATTACAGTGAGTTCTTGCATCATAACAAAATAACAAAATACATCTAGAGTAGATAACCCCTAAATCTTGGAATTTTTTCACCAAAATTACACAACCCTTTAGAATATGTTAAAAACCTTGTATAGTTAAACTTTGATCAATACAAGAACACATCATCATTATATGGATGTCTTCTACATGATCATGGCCTAAGAGCCCATCAAAACCATTAAACATATAAATTCTTGGCTCTAAAGTATAAGTATTAGAGTTTAGAGTGATATAACAAGTTGAGAAGAAAAAGCTCCCAACTTTATACTAATCTACAAGTCTCGAAAGAGTGTCATATAGAAGGAAAATAATATCAATCCTCCATAGAATTTGAGTACAATTCTCAAAAGAGTGCCTTATAGAAGGAAAATAATATCAATCCTCCATAGAATCTTGAGAACCAATCCAATCAAGATAGTTGTAAACATCCACCCATCATGAAAATGAAAACACTAGGCCACAATAATTAATATACCATTATTACCTAGACATAGATGAGGACAAAGAAAAATAAGAAAAACACTTACATTTACACCTAAAATGTGAAATGTTGAGAAACGTCATAAAAGCCCAAAGAAGTAAAAACCAAACCTAGAAGGGAAGAGGACGTCAATGCCCATATCGAATAAAAATCCATTGAATATCACCCATGGACAATTAAATTTGGAGACAAATCACCCATGAACCAACTAGGGATCCATATTGAACCCTACAATGAAGAAATTTGGAAATATGATATCATAACCGTGATGATCTACTACTTCAAAATAATTCACATCTACGATTCTTTGTGAAAGCTCAGCTCACATCAAAATTCAATTTTTTGAGAATCACAATCCCTAACATCACTAGATGAAATCTCCAACACTATGAAGCTGAAAAATATTTTACCTCCTATAATATTTCTATAGATTCATCCATTTACATACCTATTGAATCCATAGACAAAGGATTTGATCTGTTTTCCTTAGGCTAACCCTTATCATCCCTTGGTGAAAAAGTGCTCTTCAATCCCTGTTTTCCTTAGGCTAACCCTTATCATCCCTTGGTGAAAAAGTGCTCTTCAATCCCTACACACCTTGCAGTAGACACTAAACCACCATATCCTCGGATTTACAAGGTTCTTTAAACCACCCTATCCTCGGATTTACAAGGTTCTTTGACCTTCTTTTATTTCTTATATGTAACTTTCATAAGAGGGTAATCACAAAGAATGTTTCCGTGCTTGATACAAAATTGAAATATGAAGGTAAATTTATCATAATAAAGTATATAAATCTATGTATTGCGGATACAATCTAGGATAATTTATTCCACTAGAAGTTTCCATGTGTAGACATCAAAAAAATATACTAGGCACACTCTTAACTCTTAGGTCATGCTAAGATTCCTTTTTGATATTGAAAAAAATCAAGCTTATCCCAAATAGATTTTAAAATTCTATGATCTAATAAATGGAGAGAAAGACTTGGAAGACATAACTATAAGCATAGTTATTTCCAGGTCAATGGAGAGAGACTTGGAAGACATACCCATGAGAGAAATACTTAATGGAGAGAGACTTGGAAGACATACCCATGAGAGAAATACTTGGAAGACATACCCATAAGTTTGGAAGACATACCCATGAGAGAAATACTTGGAAGACATACCCATAAGTAGAGTTGATATTTCCAAGTCAATGGATAGGAACACTTGGAAGACATACCCATATGTGGAGTTGATATTTCCAAGTCAATTTAGAGTTTAGGGAATCAGTTCATGGAAAAATAACCAACCCAAATTATTGGAAAAACCATCGATCTCCTTGAATGATCATGCATTTGTCTAAAGAATTTTGAAACAAGAAATACAAATATTCACTGTGCATAAGAGAGATGCTCACCTTTCCCTCCGCATCCTTGAACCATGAGGAGCCAATAAATGAAACCATGCTCCTCATTGAGGGCTTCATTCTACTAATTAAGCACCAAATCTATCCTTCCAAGATGACTCCTAACCACCATAAAAGGTCCAATCTCTTGGAAGAGGGGTCAACATTGATCCAAAGGATTGAAACACCTATTCTTATCTTTAGAAGTGTTATTGTTATTTTCCAATGTAGCCAATTAGTGTTAGTTGTAATATTATGTAGGCATTCTTATCTACCAAACTATGACAACTACCCATTGCTAATGTTGGGCCTCTTCCCATTGTTATAGATAGGAGGCATCCTCTTCTATTGAGGATAACAATAATAGATATGTAGATTGTTGTTTTTATCTATAGAGTCTAGGCTCATTTACAATTTGGGTTAGACATAGATTTA
>SNQJ01S0008053.1:0-37199 GCA_010110895.2 Picea sitchensis
ATTGGAATTTGTTCCGATTGGCCATTTGCTAACCCTATAGGGATTTGTCCCTATTGGACGGTCGCTAGCCCTGTCGGGGTTCGGCAGTTGCAGAGTCGAACGATTTGACATTACTGTAGCACCGAGGTGTGAAATACAAATAGGCACTACATTTAATTGAACCATGATCATGACCCGCGATCACATGGGAACGGAGAGAGAGAGAAAAGAGCTAGCTTGCGCTAGTCCCCCATGGATTTTTAGGGCTTCTGATTCGGTAGAAGACCAGAAAAATCTGATTTAGGTAGTGGGTATGTGACAGTGCTGAACAAGAAGATTCCCGAAGGATGATCTAATGTGGTGGTATGACGTCACTATGCTGACGTGTCATGGAAAGAGAGGTGACATGTGTCACTTGGAAACAAGCGGATGATATTCCCAAAGGTGCATGGACTGAGTGCCACGTCTCATAGTCAGATGCATGCCATGTGTCATTACTTATGAGAGCGCCACATATATGACCTGATGACTGCCACGTACTTTGGCACTTCAGATATCGGGGGTGGTATGAATGTAGAGATGGAGCTCCTAAGTGAACAACAACCGTCAATCTGGATGGACACATAGCAGTGATTTGTGGACTTCGGGAGAAAATGCTCCGGATGAAAGTGAGAGGGGAGGAGCTAAAACTCCCAAAGTCTGGATTCCCGAAGTAAATATTGAACGTTCGATGGAGAAGGACGCGTAGCGCTTGATTTGCAACTCTGGGGCTTCTGCCTAGCCACTAATCCTCACGCAATTTTGACATGCCGAATACATGCAATTCGTTGATCTGATCACGATCTATGATCTGGGAAAGCTCCACTTTTGTTTCCACGCACTGCTCTTGGATGGACCCCGCTTCCTACTGCGAAGATCAATGACTCACAATTACTTTGGGAGTTCTGGGTTTCGAGCCTTTTTAGTGCATATCTCTTACAATCCTCCGAAGTGTCGAAATTCCTAAGTGTGAGATCTAGCGATGTCTGTTCTCTTGATTTGGACGACGAAGATTTATTTCAGGAGTTAGGGCTTCGGTGCTTCGGGACTTTTCAACATACAACTCTTATAATCCTCCGAAGTAAATCTTATGAAATGAGGGTTATGCCTCCATGTGTCCTCTAGATTTGGATGACTGAGATTTACTTCGGGAGTCCGGGCTTCGAGAATTTTCTTCTGTTTTCTTACGCAATCCTCCGAAGTAAATCTTTCAAAGTGTGAGATCTTTTGACGCGTGTCCTCGGCCTTCAATGGCTCAGATTCACTTTGGGACTTTGGCTCCTCTGTCTAGTCATTAATCCTTATGCTACTTTGAAATCCCAATCACCTAAGAGCCATTGATATGAACTATTCATGGGATCTCCGTCGTTGAAAATTTAACCCGAACCGCTGCTTGTTTTTTAAACCCAAAATGAGCTTCTTTGAATGTTGTGTTTGGACGTTTCTTTGCAACAAAGGGCTTGGTCATCCTGCGACCCTTTGACATATTTATGTGATAACATTTGGCTCCACAGGGGATGGCATGCTCCCTGCGAGATGCCAAGAACAAGCAGTTTCAGTGCCTTAGCTGTTGGGTTGTGGACTCGTGCTTAGATACATTTTCCGAAGAAAATAGGCTGACATGTATACTACTCTACTTACAAAAAGAAAACAAACACTTGTGCTCCAAAAGGAGCTTATTTATGTACAATCCTATACTAACTAATTTTTTACAATGTGCTAAGTGAAAGCAAACTTCCACCATATCCACCCAGACTGTTTGGTGACATAACTCTTCCTTTCACTGCAAATGATCCATAAAAGGTAAGGGAAGTATGACAGCATAATGAAAACATATTTTGGAAAACTGACAATACCCCCAAATGATGATAAGATGAATAATTTTGCAGGCTCCAATGTTTTTGGAAAACTCAACTCCATATATAACCCCACAGGGTCATAAAATTTATAATAAGGAACACTAAACTGGTAAGAAATTATTTCCTTCATTGCATCATTGCTTAGTTGTTGTTTGATGTCCTCAGCATGTACAAGTAAGTACATGATTGTTGCAGGTTGACTAATCCCGGGCGATATTTTCTTATTTATAAGTGTTGGACATGAGATTAGCTGCACACTTATCTCTTCCTTTTATCCTTCATTATCATGTACAGGAACCACGCTACGAGGTTCCAAATAATCCATGAAAAAACTTTTCTCTTCATTATCTTCGCTAGGATATTCGACAAAAATTGGTTGTTTTTGGTCAGTATTTGAAACAACTTCTTCATCATAAGCAGGGCTACCAAAAACATATGTTTCAAGGACAGGGATATCCTCTGCATTTCCTTCATAAGAGAAGCAAAAAAAATCTTCCTTCAATTCTGAAAAGATAGAAAAAAACATAGAGGAATCTTCCCTAGCTTTTATCACTAGTTTATCATCTATCTTAGATTCGAAGTCAGGAGAAATATCTACTGCAGAACACACTTGCTCTTCGTCATCAAAATATTCAAAAGAGATATGTTGATCTTCATGAACATATAAAACACTATATACATCTGATATGATTCCAGACATTTCTATGTTGTTTCTATCATAATGAATATCATTCAACACCTCATGATCTTCATGGTAAATGTTTTCTTCTACAATAAATGATTCATCACAAATATGGCTTTCATGACTAGAAGAATATTTATGAAGCAAGAAAACTCATCACAACAATTTTCATAAAGATACTCATCTGAAAAATAATCTTTACAAAACGAATTGAAAGTTGCATGAAAACTTTTCAAAGAGTTGATGCTTGCAATGGGAAGAGATCGACACCAATCATGAGCAATCCCCTTTAATGAATACTTGAAAATCTTAATATGAACATCTTCATGCACGATATGAAGTCGATGAATAAAATCATGAAAATCCATCAAATGTTCAGCCGATACCTCCCACTCTTCTCCTCGAAATTTAGGAAGGCTACGTTCCCATTCATCTCTATTAGGCAGTGGATTAGGGAAACCAACTATTTTTGAAAAATCACAGAAGTCATACCTCTGAGATAAAATATTTTCCATTTCAAACCAGCAGAGTCTCCAATAGATTTCCTAAAAATAGAGTTTCCATAGTGAAAGATAAGCAGTCAGGATAATATGTCCAGATTTAGTTCACCATCTAAAACTAGATCTATTCGTTTTCATTCTCCCAGGGAAGATATCTTAACTTCCATCCCCATCAACGGTGCCATTAATGTTAGCACTGAGATTCACCCTCTCACTACAAGAGGATAAGCCCAGTACCCATCATAATGTTTGGTGGATGTTAGTTTTATGAGTGGAGTTCAAATGGACAAAAATCAGTACAAGAATGGTTTTAATCTCAGAAACTGGACAAACAATGCACAAGGAAGTGAGGTCCTCATTAAATTCAGTTAGTGATTTGAGTTTAAGGGTGGGTAGAGGGAAGACTTAGTGATAAAAGTGAACAAGACTACTATGGGCATCCGACCTTCACACAACTTGGTGAAGAAAAACTCAGGCTCAAGAGCACTCTCGAACTCAATTTTCAGACACTGAAATATGTCATAACAACATAATAATCAAACCTGCATTACCATGCGACTACAACAACTCGACTAGATCCTCCATGCCCGAGACTTTCAGCTTAAGAGGGAATAAGATAACAAAGAAGATGACTAAAAATGGTCACAACAATATTGTAATCAAACCTACATTACAATAGAACTACAACCCTCGACTGGATCCTCCATGCTTGAGTGTTTTACTACAGTTTTTTACAAAGAGATGAGAGAAGTCGACTTCTATTAATACAAAAGTCTCAAGTTTGATGCATAACCAAAGAACAGTTCTTGCATCAAAATATTACAAAATAGGGAGCTCTGCTCACCCACGACCTTAAAAAAATATTGGACTCGTCGATTTATACTCAGATCAATCCACGACTATCACAAGTGTGATCTGGCCATTGCATTCAAATCCTTTTGTCTGCACCTTCTTCTATCAAACTGTGTGTGTATCCTCTTGTCAGATGAAAACTCAACTCAGCATGGGCCTGCAGGAAAAATCGTCCATCATGGTACCTCAAGATGATATCTCTATCTCCACGGCCAGACCCTCCATGCCTTCCATTTATGGAGTGAGTCGAGGTTTCAACCACCACTTCTTTTTCATTAATTGATCCTTCATCGGGAGCGAGATGAGGCTTAATGCCTAGAGGGATGTCACACGCTACTTTTGGATTTGATTCTAGATAAGCACATGGTTGTAGGGCAGTCAAAGGTGGTTTAGATTCACAATTATTTTGAGCCCGCAATCCAACACCTTCTACCACGTAGCTCTTTCGCTATACCATGGTTTCAATTGCGAGACCGCTCAATAATTTTATCGTTTGAGCATGTTGTGTCCCCTCAATGAAATGTGGTCGCTGATCTGATCATGATCTGCGATCTGGGCTTACCTACTAAATTTAGAACCATCACTAAAGTTTATCCGCCTGCCAACTTTAGGTTTATTCTAACCGTTCTTGGAGATGGTGCTACTTTGGTGTTGAACAAGAATACTTCCCAGAGGATGATCTAATGTGGTGGTCTGATGTCACTATGTTGATGTTTCATGAAAAGAGAGGTGACACATGTCACTTGGAAACAAGCAGATGATATGCCCAAAGGTGCCTGGACTGAGTGCCACGTATCATCGCTAGATGGATGCTAGGTGTCATGAATGACAAGAGTGCCACATATCTGAACTGATGACTACCACCTAGTTTGGCACTTTAGAGCTCGGGGGCGGTATGCATGTAGAGTTGGAGCTCTGAAGTGAATGCTGACCGTCGATCTCGATGGAAACGCAACAACGATTTGTGGACTTTGGGAGAAAACGCTCCGGATGAAATTGAGAGGGGAGGATCTAAAACTCCCAAATTCTGGATTCCCAAAGTAAATATTGACCGTCCGATGGAGAAGAATGCATGGAACTTGATATGCAACTCCGGGGCTTCTTCCTATCCACTAATCCTCCCGTAATTTTGACATGCCAAATACATGCGAGTCGTTGATCTGATCGCGATACACGATCTGAAAAAGCTCCATTTTTTTTTACATGTGCCACTCTTGGATGGACCCTGCTTCCTACTGCGAAGATCAACGACTCACAATTACTTTGAGATTTCAGGATTTGGGCCTTTTCAGTGCATAGCTCTTGCATTCCTCTGAAGTGACGAATTTCCGAAGTGTGATATTTGGCAATGCATGTCCTTTTGATTTGGATGGCCGAGATTTATTTTGGGAGTTCGAGCTTCGACGCTTCGTTAATTTTCAACACACAACTCTTACAATCCTATGAAGTAAATATTCCAAAGTGAGGGATCTACCTCCATGTCTTCCAAAGTGTGAGATTTGTTGATGCGTGTCATCATCCTTCGATGGCTCAGATACACTTTGGGACTTCAACTCCTCTGTCTAGTCATTAATCCTTGCACTACTTTTAAATCCTGAACACTCAAGACCCGCTAATCTGAACTATTCATGGGATCTCCGCCATTGAAAATTGAACCCGCCCGCTGCTTGTTTTTTAAGCCCGAAATGAGCTTCTTTGAATGTTTCATTTGTACGTTTCTATGCAACAAAGGGCTTGTTCATCCTGCGACCCTTTGACAGATTTATGTGATAACAGATCTGACCTCAATTTTCTGGCTGGGTTGTTGGACGAAAAATTCATATATCCTCATTCCTAGGGAGTTATAGGGACTTCCATATATTGTTGGAAAGGTCTTGGAATAATATTTCCAACCATGTAACTTGTGCTCCCATTTGAGTTAGGTATGTAGGGTAAAACTTCCCTCAAATATAGGGTATCCAAATAGACCAAAAATAATACTTTCAATAATCTCCATCTTGCAATCTTTATCTTGGAAATCTATAGACTTGTAATATTTATCTTGGACATATTGTAGGCTCCATTTGTGTACAACTCAAAGTGGTCATGTGGAAACAAGCATATGTTATCTCATCCTGTGAGGGCCATGCTTAAAAGCTACGCTATAAGGGGACCACTTTGGAGTTATATACATTTATGTCAAGTCTCCTTCAAGGCACTTCAAGGCTTCCTCAAGTGGACACATCATTATTGCTTCATGGGATTCTTCAATTTTCTTTGGCATTTACTTGTCCTCATGGATTGACTACTACATATTGGATTCTCAAGGATTCATCAACATGTCTTCAAGGATTATTCTCTTGGCTTGATGGCTTCAAGGCTTCTTCACTTGGCTTCATGTTTTCAAGGATTCTTTCACTTGGCTTCATGCCTTAAATACTCAAACAATATCTTGGTTTCTTTACTTGGATTCATGGCTTCAAGGCTCCTTCACTTGAATTCATGGCTTCTTCACTTGGCTTTATGGCTTCAATTCTCAAACAATATCCCTTTTTCACTACCATGTCATCATCATCATTGCTACATCCTTATCATTACTTCCACATCATTATCATCACTGCCACTTTGACATCAATGACAACATTTTATCAAAGGGATAGTATAAGCCTTACTTTTCATTACTGGTCTTGTTGGTACAACAACGTATGAACCCTCTAATAAAATGATCTACATATTCTTGTATTATAGGCCAATACAAATACCTTTGTAAGTTGGCAACTGTATTCCCAACACCAAAATGACCTACAACTTTGGAATTGCATGCCTATCAAATAAGACGCAATATTTCACCTTTTGAAACACATAATGTTTTTCTATCTTGTAGAGAAACCCATTATGGAGATAATAGTCAGCTTTATCATCACCTTCTTCTACATGAAATTGACCTTGTAGTTGTTGAAACATCTCTTTAAAGTTCTCATCTTTTATGTAGGCATATTTGTATGCATAATGGGTGAAAAGCTCCATGTTCATAAGATTTTTCAGGGATGTGATATTGGATGTCGGTGGCTTTGAAAGTATGTTTTCCAAATTATTAATGATTCCATTTTTATATTTTATGATTAGTTGAAATTTATATAAAAATCCCATTTACGCATGGTGTCTAGTTTGCTAAAGATTATTTTAGGTCTACAAATACTATAATAGCTAGTGATTAGTGTGGATAATGGCATCCTTTCCCATTAGACAATGGTTCCATTTCTAAACAAATTGACCAAGAGCATAGAGTTACTCGTCATATGTAGGGTAGTTCAAGACGTTTCCATGGAACATTTCAAAATGATAGCATATTGGCTTACCTCCCTACATCAAGACTACTCCCATATCATATCCACTTGCATTCATATCCACTTTAAAAGGATTCTACAAATTATATAATGTAATAATTAGTTGTTCAATAATATTTCATTTCATCTCTTAAAATATTTTTGATGATTCTTTCCTCACTGGAAACTCCTACCGACTCGCTATTATGGAATGGAGTGATGTAGCCACAATTGAAAAGCATGCTATAAAATTTTGTAGGTATTGTGTTACCCCAAAAATGTTCTAACCTTAGAAACATTAGTAGGAGTTGGCCACTTGAGGATGGAATCCATCTTTGTGGGATCTATCTTAAGTTCCCCTTCACCAATTACATACCCTAAATACATCAATGGTTGCTAAGAAAATTCACATTTGTTAAGGTTTGCAAGTAGTTGATGTTTTTTTAGAGTCTCTAACACTTGCATGAGATGTGAGATATGATCTTCCTAAGTAGATATGTAAACCAATATATCATATAAGTACACTATTAAAACTAAATCTAGAAAGGGATGCAATATATCATTCATCAACAACATAAATGTAGCTAGTGCATTACATAAACCAAAGCGGATTACCAACCATTCATATAAACCTTGTCTTTTCTTAAAGGTGTCATTTTAAGTGTATTATTATTTAACCCATACCTAATGTTATATCGATCTGAGAACCAACTTGGTGAAGTACTTGGAATGTTTCAAATTATCTAGTAAGTCATCAATCTTGGGTAGAGGGTATTTATTCTTGAGGGTGATCTTATTTAAATCTCTATAGTTGATACATACTCTCCAAGTACCATCGTTTTTAGGTACTATGATGATGGGTGACTCACAAGGTGAGGTGATTCATGTAATTACTCCATGCTTCAATATCTATTGCAACCATTTCTTCACTTCATCTCATTACAAGATAGAATTTCTATACAACCCAATGTTTGGCAATGGGGTGTCAATAAACAATTGTATCTCATGCTTCACTTCCCTCTTTGGTGATAATCCATAAGGCCCTTGGAAAAATTCAATGTACACCTGCAAAATATCCTCCTATTGATTTGTCTACTCTTTAGTACATCCATCCATAGATTCCTTTACTTTTATCAATTCATCTCCTAATCGGATATCTCTTAAGAAAAGTAATACAAACTTCTTATTAGAACTAATTAATATTCTTGGTTTGGTTATCACTTACAAGAGACATATTGGAATCCATATTTACCTTTGTTTGAATTAATGATGAAGGAATTTCCATCCATGACTAGGGTATTGGTTTTATCTCATCATAATACTACATCCCTCATGTGCATGTAGGGGATTCCAAGCACTACACCATACACATCAAGTGGTACTACATCTACCTCATCTTCATCAATATAGTTTTCACTTATATAAAATTTGAATTTAAACTACTCAATGACCTTAAAATATACATCCTTTCTTACCCATCCAAATTGATATCGGCGAGGATGGTCATGAAAATTCAATCCAAGCTTGATGGCCATTTATTTTTCTATGAGGATGGCTTCTGAAGTATAATCAAATAGAGCATCCAACTTTGTTTTCTTTAACTAGATATTAATATGGAAGAGTTTAGTCATATCCTTCTCTTCCTTGGGATGGATGCTACTTATATTCACCTCCTTCTACATTGTAGTTGAGAAAATATTTTCATCTACATCTGACCTACTTTCTACCTAGTTTCTTGAATCCATGGCTAGCATGTTCTTCTTCTTGGAATCCTTCTTGATTTTTTTTCAATTTAAATTTGGATGGAGCTTCCAATACTTATCTCCGGTGTGACCATTGATACTACAATGATTTTAGTTGTTGTTTGGATCCTTGAATTGATGTTTTATTGCTATTGTCTTCTTGTCTTTTCCTTTCCACTTCTTCTTTCCCTCCTTGGAATAATCTTGGTGGTATTTATACTTGGAACCACTTGGTTGTCCTTTATTCTTATCCATATTCTATAGATATTGTGCTTTCACACATGTCTCTTCAATTTTCCTAGGTTTAAAGAGAATCACTTTATTCCATAAATGATTGTGTAGACTTATCCAATACTTGAGGATTGCATTTGAGTTCCTGGGAGATATACCCAACATAATGGCCATTTTTTATGAACTCGGTAGTGTACTCTACCCTTGCTTATATGAAGACTAATGTCAATAGATTCATTAGTCCTATTTGTACACAATATGGTATAACTAAGACTTAATGAGGGTTTTAAACACCTATAACTTAATTATTGGGGGATAACCCTCTAGACTAAGCATATTTGTGTAACTTTCCCACTAGTTTTAGGCATGGACCTCTAACTTTAGTCAAGAAAATTAAATATCTTTGTCTTCTCCTATGTTATGAACATTGAAATAAACTTCCAACTATTGTAACCATTTATTCAACATCAATACCACCTTGGTAGGGTTTGATGTCCCATTTTTCTTCCACTTTAAACAAAGATTAGGAATAAGTGATGGAACTGGAACTTGGTCTCTCTTTCTCTAGCTCTTTTTTTTACTCATTTTTGGGTCTTTGTTATGTCTATACTTCTCATCCAATCCATATTGTAAGTTAGAGCCACCAAAATCCTTGAAATGTCCAAACTTGTTCTCTATAGTTTTCATGAATATGGCCATGTTGCAAGAGAGGTCAATGATTTGTGGTTCTAACTTTCAAAATATCTCCTCCAATTCATTCCATTGTCCATTATTGTACTCATTTTCCATGGTTAGTGTTTTAATACTTATTTCTTTCACCAATTCCTAGATCCCAGAACTTCCCCCCAAAATCCCAAAGAAAACTACTTTTTTGCTAATATGATCTATAAACTACTAATTATATTCCACTTGAATAGTTCATCACAACAAATCTTAAAATATTCCACAATCTGTTATTTTTTAATGGTTTTCTTTAGATTCAGATTTGATATTACTAGCTTAGCACACAAGATACTAAATTAAACTAAAATTGAAATGAAAGAAGCTAAGAAAATACCACACCATCCACACAATTAACATAAGTTGTACCCTATGAAATCCGAATATGGGAAAAACCTAGCTAGAATGTGAATTCTATGCCTTTCTCTTTTCTTCTAGGTTATGAAATGAAAATACAAATAAATTGAACCCACTATAGAGTTTCCATGGACACTATCGCATACATGGCTTCTAAAGGATCTTATAATACCTCTATTATTCTTCAATATCCCACTCTTATATTCTCCGCTCAATTATGAAACAATAGAAAATAAAATAAGAATGGAACCCCTTTCTATCCCAATGGCCCAGTATTTTACATGTAACTATAGTTGTCTAGGGTTAGAGTTAGGATTTTTGCATGCCCCAACCCTCAATTAGGGTTGTAGTTTTGGACCCTCTAAAATATTGTTTAAATTCCACATGTGACTAAATCCACATGTGTGAGTAATGTGAGTTGACATGACATCCACTCAATATAATGGTGGTCAACAGGACAGGTCAAATTGTGGGAGACATAACTTCCTCATATGAATTTTGATTGAGGTGATCTTCATATTGTTGAAAAGATCTCGATGTGTAGAACATTTTCAAGAGTTTACAATTTTTTTGCAAAATTTCAACCCAAAAATGGCCATTTAAGGCCTCAAACATGCTCTAAATTTTCCATGAACACCAAATCATCAATGTTATACCTACCCCTAAAAAGGGTCGTACAAGACAATAGCACCAATTTTTCCACCCAAACAATACCAAAATAGACGAAAGTGTTTCCACCCAAATTGTACCAAAATAGATGAAAATTTATATAATGATCCAATTCAAATCACCCCTACCCATTTAGGGAGGCTTTTGATCCCAATAAGATTTTACTAAAGGAGGTGGGTAAATGTTTCCTCCACCTTCTCACTAGAGTACTTTTTGGTCTTGCCTATAAGTTGTCCTTTCAACCCAACTTGTCATAGTTCATGTTACCTCCATGTATTTGTTATAGACTTATTCTACAAAAATATATCTTCTACTGACTCTGCCTAAGATTATAGGGATAATTCCTCTATAGTAGGTAAGACATTCTCATTAGTTTCTTGGTCCAACATGGAAGAATAATAGAGTTTCAAATTTTCTACATTCACTATTGAGAAAATCTCCATATATGGGGGTAGACTAAGTCTGTAGGTATTATCACCCACCTTATCCAACACTTCAAAAGGACCATACCACATAGCCTTGATCTTCCTTCTAGTACATTGTATCCTTTCTTTGTTTAGATGCAACCAAACTATGTCTCCCTCCTTTATTGTTTTTTCAATTCTCTATTGATCATGTTCAACCTTGTAATCTTCTTATGCTTTTTTCAATGCCTCCTACACTTGAAAACATATTGTCTTGATCTTGTCAATGAATTTTCAAGTTTCAATGCTTATCCTGTGGTGTTTTTCCTTACTCCTCTTGGTTAGCCATATACAACATCTAAGGGAAAAGGTGGAAAATACCAAAGGAAATTTTCAAAAGGGGACTTATTGTTAGAAGTATGGACTACTTTGTTATAATAATGTTGAATATAAATCAAATTTTCATCTGAAAGTGTAGTCCAAAATGCACTAAGAAATATGGTATCTCTATATGAGACGATGCTCCTTGTTATCCCAAATTTCACCCAAACATTTTCAACGAACATCTTTGTTGCATCTGTTCCTTGGTGCTCTTTTTACAAGGCATGAGAATGCACATCTTGCTAAACCTATCGACTACCACAAATATAGGCATATTTGTATGCATCATGGGTGAAAGGCTCCATGTTCATAAGAGTTTTCAGGGATGTGATATTGGATGTGGGTATCTTTGAAAGAACGTTTTACAAATTATTAGTGTTTCCATTTTTATGTTTTATGATCAGTTCAAATTTATAAAAAATTCCATCCGCTTGTGGTGTCTAGTTTGCTAAAGCTTACTTTAGGCATGCAAATACTATAATAGCTAGTTACTAGTGTTGATAATGGTCTCATTTACCATTATACAATGCTTCAATTTTTTAGCATATTGACCTAGATCATAGATTTACTCGTCATATATAGGGTAGCTCAAGACTTTTCCATGGAACATTTCAAAATGATAACATATTGGCTTACATCCCTACATCAAGACTACTCCCATATAATCTCCACGTGCATTCATCTCCACTTCAAAAATATTCTACAAATTAGGTAATGTAAGAATTAGTGCTTGACTAATATTTCATTTCATCTCTTCAAAATATTTTTGTTGATTCTTTCCTCACTAGAAACTCTTACCCACTGGCTATTATGGCATGGAGTGGTGTAGCCAAAATTGAAAAGGATGCTATAAAATTTTGTAGGTACTGTGTTTCCCCAAAAAATATCCTAAACTTAGAAACACTAGTAGGAGTTGGCCACTTGAGGATGGAATCCATCTTTTTGAGATCTATGTTAAGTTCCCCTTCATCAATCACATACCCTAAATACACCAATGGTTGCTGAGAAAATTCACATTTGTTTTTTTAGAGTCTCTAACACTTGCATGAGATGTGAGATATGATCTTCCTAGTATATCTTAAAACTAATATATCATATAAGTACAGTATTACAACTAAATCTAAAAATAGATGCAATATATCATTAATCAACAACATAAATGTAGCTAGTGCATTACATAAACCAAAGTGGATTACCAACCATTCATATAAACCTTGTCTTTTCTTAAAGCTGGTATTTTAAGTGTCTTCTTATTTAACCCATAGTTGATGGTATATTGATCTGAGAACCAACTTGTTGAAGTACTTGGAATGTTGCAACTTATCTAGTAAGTGATCAATCTTGGGTAGAGGGTATCGTTTATTGAGGGTGATCTTATTTAAATCTCTATAGTTGATACATACTCTCCAAGTACCATATTTTTTAGGTACTATGATGATGGTTGACCCACAATATGAGGTTCTTCATGTAATTACTCCATGCTTCAATATCTGTTGCAACTATTTCTTCACTTCATCTTCTTACAAGATAAACTTTCTGTACAACCCAATGTTTGGAAATGGGGTGTCAAGAAACAATTGTATCTCATGCTTCACTTCCCTCTTTGGTGGAAACCCTTAAGTCCCTTGGAAAAATTCAATGAACACCTACAAAATATCCTCCTATTGGTTTTTGTAATCTTGAGTACATCCATCCATAGATTCTTTTACTTTTATCAATTCATCTCCTAATCGACTATATCTTAAGAAAAGAAATACAAACTTCTTACTAGAACTGATTAATATTGTTGGTTTGGTTAGAAATTACAAGAGACATATTGGAATCTAGATTTATCTTTGTTTTCATTAATGATGAAGGACTTCCCATCCATGAATAGGGTATTGGTTTTCTCTCATCATAATACTGCATCCCTCATGTGCACGTAGGGGCTTCCAAACACTTCACTGTATACATCAAGTGGTACTACATCTACCTCCTCTTCATCAATATAGTTTGCACTTATAGAAAATTTGAATTTAAACTACTCAGTGACCTTAAGCTCTACATCCTTTCTTACCCATCCACATTTATATAGGTGAGGATGGTCATGAAATTTCAATCCAAGATTGCTAACCATTTCTTCTGCTATGAGGTTGACTTATGAACTAGAATCAAATAGAGCATCCACCTTTGTTTTTTGAACTAGAGATTAATATGGAAGTGTTTAGTCATATCCTTCTCTTCCTTGGGATGGAGGCTACTTATATTCACCTCCTTGTACATTGTAGCCATGGAGAAAAAAATTTCATCTACATCTGAGCTACTCTCTACCTAGTTTCTTGAATCCATGGCTAGCATGTTCTTCTTCTTGGCATCCTTCTTGCAGTTCTTTCAATTCAACTCTGGATGTAGCTTCCAATACTTATCTCCAGTGTGACCATTGATATTACAATCGTTATAGGGTTTTTTTGGATCCTTGAATTGATGTGTTATTTCTATTGTCTTCTTTTCCTTTCCTTTCCACTTCTTCTTTCCCTCCTTGGAATAATCTTTGTTGTATTTCTACTTGGAACCACTTGGTCGTCCTTTATTCTTACCCATATTCTCTAGATAATGTGTTTTCACACATGCCTCATCAATTATCCTAGGTTTAAAAAGAATCACTTATTTTCTTAAATGATTGTGTAGATCTCTCAAATACTTGAGGATTACATTCGAGTTCGTAGGATATACCCAACATAATGGCCATTTTTTATGAACTTAGTATTGTACTCGTGTGCACTTTACCCTTGCTTCTATGGAAACTAATGCCAATAGATTCATTAGTATTATTTGTACACAATATGGTAGAACTAGGACTCAATGATGGTTTTAAACACCTATCACTTAATTATTGGGGGTTAACCCTATAGCTTAAGCATATTTGTGTAACTTTCCCACTAGTTTTGGGAATGGACCTCTAACTTTAGTCAACAAAATTAAATATCTTTGTCTTCTCCTATGTTATGAACAATGAAATAAACTTCGAACTATTGAAACCATTGATTCAACATCAATACCACCTTGGTAGGGTTTGATGTCCCATTTTTCTTCCACTTTAAACAAATATTAGGAATAAGTGATGGAACTAGAACTTGGTCTCTCTTTCTCTAGCTCTTTTTTGACTCATTTTTGGGTCTTTGTTATCTCTATATTTCTCATCCAATCCATATTTTAAGTTAGATCCACCAAAATCCTTGAAAGGTCCAAACTTGTTTTGTATAGTTTCCATGAATATGGCCATGTTGCAAGAGATACCAATGATTTGTGATTCTAGCTTTCAAAATATCTCCTCCAATTCATTCCATTGTTGGTTACTGTACTAATATTCCATGGTTAGTGTTTTAATACTTATTTATTTCACCAGTTCCTATATCCCATAACTTCCCCCCGAAATCCCAAAGAAAGTTACTTTGATACCCATATGATCTATAAACTACTATGGATATTCCACTCGAATAGTTCATCACAACAAATCTTAAAATATTCCACAATATCTTATTGTGCGATGGTTTTCTTTAGATTTTGATTTGATATTACTAGCTTAGAACACAAAATACTAAATTAAACTAAAATTGAAATGAAAGAAGCTAAGAAAATACCACACCATCCACACAATTAACATAATATGTACCCTACGAAATCCCAATATGGGAAAAACCTAGCTAGGATGTGAAGCATGTGCCTTTATCTGTTCTTCTATGTTGTGAAATGAAAATACAAAGAAATTAAACCCACTATAGACTTTCCATGGACACTATGGAATAAATGGCTTCAAAAGGATCTGATACTTCCTCTAGTATTCTTCAATATCCCACTCCTATATTCTCTTCTCAACTGTGATACAATAAAGAATAAAATAAGAATGGAAACCCTTTCTATCCTAGTGGCCCAGTATTTTACATGCCCCTATAGTTTTCTAGGGTTAGAGTTAGGGTTTTTGCATGCCTCAACCCTCGATTAGGGTTGTGGTTTTGGACTCTCTAAAATATTGTTTAAAGCCCACATGTGACTAAATCCACATGCATGAGTAATGTGAGTTGACATGGAATCCACTCAATATAATGGTGGTCAATAGGGTAGGTCAACTTGCGAGAGACATAACTTCCTCATATGAATTATGATTAAGGTGATCTTCATATTGTTGGAAAGATCTCGATGTGTAGAACATTTGCAAGAGTTTACAATTTTTTTCACAAAATTCCAACCCTAAAAATGGCCATTTGGGGCCTTAAACATGCTATGAATTTTTCATGAATCCCAAATCATCAATGCTATACCTACCCCTAAAAAGAGCCCTACAATAAAATAGCTCCAAATTTTCCACCCAAACAGTACCAAAATAGATGAAAATGTTTCCACCCCAATGGTACCAAAATAGATAAAAATGATTATAATGATCCATTTAGATCACACCTAGCCATTTAGAGAGGCTTTTGGTCCCAATAAGATTTTACTGAAGGAGGTGAGGAAATTTTTCCTCCACCTTCTCCCTAAATTAATTTTTGGCCTTCCTGTAAGTTGTCCTTTCAACCCAACTTTCCAGAGTTCATGTTACCTCCATCTATTTGTTATAGACTTATTCTACAAAAATATATCTTCTACTGACTCTGCCTAAGCTTATAGGGATAATTCCTCTATGGTAGGTAATACTTTCTCATCAGTTTCTTGGTCCAACATGGAATAATAATAGAGTTTCAAATTTTCCACATTTACTATTGAGAAAATGTCCATATATGGGGGTAGACTAAGTCAGTAGGTATTATCACCCACCTTCTCCAACACTTCAAATTGACCATACCACATAGCGTTGATCTTCCTTCTAGGACATTGTAGTCTTTCTTTGTTTAGATGTGACCAAATTATCAGTCTCCCTCCTTGAATGTTTTTTCAGTTCTCTATTGATATGTTTAGCCTTGTAATTTTCTTATGCTTTTTTCAATGCCTCCTACACTTGAAAATGGATATTCTCAATCTTATCAATGAATTTTCAAGTTTCAATGTTTATCCTATGGTGTTTTTCCTTACTCCTCCTTGTTGTCCATATGCAACATCTAAGGGGAAAGGTGAAAACTACCCAAGGAAATTTTCAAAAGGGGACTTATTGGTAGAAGTATGGACTACTTTATTATAATAATGTTGAATATAAATCAATTTTTCATCCCAAAGTGTAGTCCAAAATGCACTAAGAAATATGGTATCTCTATATGAGATTATGCTCCTTGGTATCCCAAATTACACCCAAACCTTTTCCATGAAAATTTTCATTGCATTTGTTCCTTGATGGTATTTTTACAAGACATGAGAATGCACATCTTGCTAAACCTATCAACTACCACAAATATATAGCTATATTCCTTCCTTGTTCTTGGAAAACCACCCACAAAATCTATGGATATGCTCTACCATGGTCTAGTAGGTATAGGTAAGGGATGGTATAAACCTTTATTTCTATTATGGGGTTTATTGGTATAGTAAAGTATGCACCCTCTAATAAAACAAGATACATCTTTCATTATAGGCTAATACACATACCTGTGTAAGTTGGAAATTGTCTTCCCAACACCAAAAATCCCTATAACTTTGGAGGTGTAAGCCTCTCTAATAATATACAATCATTCACCTTTAGGAACACAAATCTTGTCTACCTTGTAGAGAAATCCATTCAGGAGATGATAATCAACCTTACTGTCACATTCTCCTACACAAACTTGACCTTATAGCTACTAAAACAACACTTTAATGTTTGCATCTTTTGTGCATGTCTAAATGTATGTGTCATGGGTGAAAGTATACATGTGCATGAGAGCTCCCAAAGTTATGATATTGTATGAGGGTGGAATTGAAAGCATGTTTTCCAACATATTAGTCCTCCCCTTTTACATTTGATGATTATATGGAATTGTTGTCAAAAACTCATCCACTTGTAATGTCTGATTTGTTGAAACTTACTCCAGGCTTGCAAATACCACAACGAATGGTGTTTAGTGTGGATGATGGTCTCCTTTCCCATTAGATAGTGCTTCCATTTCTTTAGAACTTGAAACAAATCATAGAGTTCCTTGTGATATGCAAGGTAGTTTAGGACTCCACTATGGAACATTTTAGAATGATAACATACTAGCTTACCTTCATGCATTGACACTGCTCTCATAGAATATACACTTCCATCCATATCCACTTCAAAATCCTTCTACAAATTGGGAAATGCAAGAATTGGTACCTAACCAATATTTCATTTCAGCTCTTCAAAAAAAAATTGTTGATTCTTCCCCACCGAGAAATCTTGCCACTAGTTGTTATGGCATGTAGTGGTGCAACTACAACTGAAAAGGATGCTATAAAATTCCATAGGTAATTCATTACCCCGATTAATCTCCTAACCTTAGTGAAATTCTTAGAAGTTTTTCACTAGAGCATGGCCTCCATTTTTGTGGGATCTATCTTGAGTTCCCCTCCACTAATCACATACCCCAAATACACCAATGATTGTTTACAAAATTCACATTTCTTAGAGTTTTCCAATGGTTTATGATTTTTCAGTCTCTAACACCTGCATGATGTGAGATATTCTCTTCCCATAGAGATATAAACCATTATATAATCTAAGTACAATATTACAAATAATTCTATAAAGGGATGGAATACATCATTTATCAGCCACATAAATGCAACTATTGCATTACATAGACCAAAATTCATTACCAATAATTCATATAGACCTTGCCTTGCCTTGAAGGTGGTATTCTATGTATCTTCTTCTTTAACTCATACATGGTGGTATACCAATTTGGGATCCAACTTGGTGAAGTACTTGGCATGCTACAAATGATATAGAAAGTCATCAATCTTGGGAAAAGGGTATTGATTCTTGAGGGTGATATTACTCAAAGGTTCGGTGCTTGGTTGAATTACTCCTTAATCCAATAGCTATTGCAATTGTTTCTTCATTTCATCTATTTCTAGGATGGCCTTGTTGTATATCCCAATGTTTGGAAATGGGGAGTCTAGAAACAAGTGTATCGTGTTCTCCATTTCCCTCTTAGTTGGTAACCCTTTAGGTCACTGGAACACTACCTTGTATGCCTACAAAATATCCTCCAATGGATGTTTATTCTCTTTAGTACATCCTTTTAGAGTTTCTTTTATTTTTCCCAATTCATATCCTAACAGATTGTCTCTTAAGAAGAGTAATAAAAAATTCCTACTAGCACTGATCAATTTCTTGGATTGGTTAGCGCTTACGAGAGAGATGTTAGATTTACCTTGGTGCATTGATGATGGAGGACTTCAAATCCATGATCCAACATTACTATTTTTCTCTCCTCATGAAGGTTGCATCCCGTTAGCACAAATTTCCACCCTCCAATTGAGTTGATATAACCTGTTATTACAACGATGAAAACTAGGATAATTAAAGGAGTAGGGACCCAATTGTCACTGACCAAACCCCTCTTCGCTTGGGATAGTTATCACTAGCCTCTAGGGGGAGTCCCTAATCACAATGAAATGCCTTGTTGGTTGATCTAAGGTCTGATTTATGCATTAAAACTAAAAAATCAGTGAGATGTTTTGTCTTGGACAGCATGTGAAACTGGTCCAAAACAGTGAGAAAATCGATCTTATATGCTTGGAGGGAACTTTCACGGTTAAAAAAATGAATATAGACTGGAAAGAATATGAAAACTATTCAAAATGATCGAAATTAACCATGATAAATAGTTTAGAAAATGATATATTAGATTTCAAAATTACCATAATATTGCCAAGAAAAGAGGTTTGAATGACAAACACACACTTCTTTACTGATCCTCTTACAAGAGAGTTGATTAAACCACACTTGACAAGCCTACAACTAGTAATATGAAAAAATTTCTCAAGGAGGAGCCACTATACTAGACTACAGAACAAGAGAGAAGAGAATGAGATAGATACTATGTTGCTACTACAAGAATCGACAAAATAACTAATGGCAAGCCTCCAATATATAGCTAGTGAGGGCGCACATCCAAGGGAAGAAGAGAGGATGCATGAGGAGAACAATAATAGGAACTAGGTGCATGATGTAAGCATGTGAAAAGGACAAAAGAAAAGTATGAGTGGACATGGAAGAGGAGTAGTGAGATAAGTGACTGTGAGTGTGAGTTTGAATGCATGGAGAGGAGTAAATGCGCATGGAGAGAAGATAATGAGTGTGCCATGCTATTTTAAGGATGCATGAATGGAGTGAGTCGTGAGTTAACTGAGAGTGAGAAAATCACCCAAGTCAACTGGAGTGAAGGGGTAGGTGAAAGATATATTTAGCTGCCACATGAGTGAAGCTCAKTTTAACTCAAGCATGAGGGAGACTATACGACTAAACTCATGTGACCCCTTCTCCCATCATTAATTAATTATCACATGCTCGGATATTTGGAAATATGTTCCCTGCTTAAGTGGATGCCACATAATTTTGTAGAGTTGGCACATGTCATCTTATGAGGATGCCACTTGGAACTACATCGATGATGACTGGATCTGCTAAATATAACAGCTGCTAAAAATATCCATCTAGTCCCCAAAACTTGAAACTTGTCGAAACTGACTCAAAATTTTCACAAATGCTCGGCATGACTGGGTGAGCACCATCATGTGTCTACTGCTAAAAATAAAAAATCCTCACATGTCCATGATATTATACTCATTGCATTTGATTTTACGCAAGGAATCTGAATCCACAATTAGAATCGACATGCAATCTCTGGTGACCAACCTATTCAAAATAGAATGTCAATTTTCTTCAAGGAATCTGAATCTGGAATTAGAATCGACATGTGAGCCCTGGTGCTCAACTTGATAAAAATAGAATGTCTTATGAATTCCCTTGAATTTATACTCATTGATCTCGTCTTTCTGCAAGGGATCCGAATATGCGATCAGAATCAACATCTGATCCATGTTGCTCAACCTACTAAAAATAGTAATCTGGGCCACATCATCACGGAAAAGTTCCAAAAGAATCTGGATGTCTCAAGGATAAATACCACACTCTTAGAATCTGAATCTCAGGTCTATAGTAAAACGTGCTAAAAATCTAAATTTTTTTCATGTCTCCCAGAAAACTGTCATCGAGCCTAGAATCCTTCAAGGACTCATACTGTATGCTTAGAACTGCCTCAAATTTTCAAGAGACCCACTCAAACCGTGTCTCCTAAAAATTAGCAACACTTGTAGCTCTCTCAAAATGCATGGAAACTAATTCATGTCTAACTTTGAACCAAGCAACCATGTACTAATCATGTGGGAACCAACCTCTTGCTCATCATAAGTGCTAAACTTTGGGAAAATCTCAGTATGCCAATCAAAGTGTTGCATGCTAGCTCTTAACCCTCAATATTTTCCAAGGTGAAAATTTAGGGGTTAACAATGGTGACTCAAGGGGATGGGATCCCCTTATGGGATGTTGAGAACCATAAGAATATTTGTGTCCATAAAACCAAATGAATTCCCTCTGAGAACTCTGTAATATGTACCAATGATGTTCTTTGAATTGAGAAATGTGTAACAAGAGTACCCATGTAACTGTGCGGAAGGATAAAAAGGACCTCTAAGCTAACCTGTGGTACCAAATCCCGTCCAATGGGCCATGGAGTCAAAGTACATAATCACCCACTGAAAACTGAAAACCAAGGGGTCTCATCCAAATCCACTACCTGCTACCACTTAATATGTACACTCCTCCCTGTGGTAAATGTGTTGATTGTTGGATTACTGAGAGGGGGGTGAATCAGTAATACATACATATAATCATTTTTAATCATAGTATGAAATTGTTATTTATCTTTATGATTAATATAGAATTATCATCCAATAAGTGCAAAGTAAGTAAACTATGAATAATGAACAATCATACACATACACAGTACAATATTTTTACATGGAAACCCAATGTGGGAGAAAACCACAGAATGCCTTTTCTTATATGTCTTTAAGAATTACATTCATCGGAAGCACCAACTTCCTTTGTTCTCCAGCTACAAATCGAAGGAGGCTCTGACTCCCTATATTTTTTAGGTTATAGCCTGAGGGAAGATACAACTCCCCAATTTTCTGGATACAACCAGAAGGAGGCTACAACCCCTTTATGTTATCCATATACAACCGAAAGGTGGCTACAACCACCTATCCTTGCCCCATCCTTCCACCCTGAAATATAAGTAAGATGATGAAACCACTGCCACACTGTCACTATGATATATACCACTGTAAACCTGTACCAACATGTACCACTGACTTGTAGCCAACCTCTATCACTGCCCTGTAATCAACCTGTACTTGTATTGAGCCTGTACCAACCAAAACCAACATATACACGACCTATTTTTTCTGGAGCACGTGTATGTACATACCCTATATATACTGCAGCTCGCGTATGTACATGGCCTATCTATACTACAACCTGCATATGACTTCTGAAAACTACAATTTTCTCTCTCTGAAAAACTCTGACCCTATGTAGCCTCTGTCACATCAACCTGCAATCTGTCACTGTGTGCATACTGTAATTCTGCCCTGTGCATACATCCTCATACATATCCTTTAACCAAATACATCTATATCTCTTTAGTCATGTGTCATACAAGTGTGTATAATCATGAACAAGTATAACATCCCTCGCATGCACTAGATATCAAAACCTTACTGATAAACAACCTCTCAATACATCAACCACTTTACAAATACAACCTCTCAACCATGTACCACAAAAACCCTTAACCATATGCCAAAGAAATACAAGATGTGCCTTAACACTAACCAGATGTATCAATGATAAATATCGATTATACCAACATTATATTTCTACAAATATAAATTGTACAAAAAGTCCCATGCAACCACTAATATCTCTAGGGAAAATCCTCAAACCCTCATAACCATTTCTCATCTAGACAAAACAATCCAACTACTCATAGAAATAAGACATACATGTTGAACTAGTAGATAGATCTAATGTACCTGATCATTGTAGACCTTCCTGGGAACTTGCTTTCAGACTCTAGAGACCTAGCATCTTCATATTTTCATGTTTCTAGGGTTTTCCCCTCATGTACGTGCCCTATTATACTGCTAGCCTATGTACATACATTCCATACTCCACTACAGCCCGCATACACCTAATAAACTAGGGGTTTTCAGTATTTTATGTAATTATGAAACTTTTGTTGTCAACCCTTCATGATACCTAAGAGTTGTGCAACTTCAGATGTATCAATGAGTACTTACAATAAACTGTACACAATAATAGATATTCAATGTGCTCAATAGGTGCTAATAGGAGAGCCTTGTTCTCTTATTTATACTTCCATGTAGCTTCCTCAAGGGGTTACCTTCTAACCAAAGTAACCCAATTTCCTTCTTTTAGAGATAACCCACTTCTAACCCACTTTTCTACAAATAGTAAATTCTCCACTTTTAGTTGCAACTAATTTATTTTTAATTATTTTCTTATTGCAACAACTTAACCCATGATTAACTCCTAGTTTTACTCACTTGACTAGTCAAGTTCTTCTAGGAGCTTCTAGAATAATTTTGACTTCTTTGACCTTCTAGATAACTCATGAGGGGTCTCCAACTTCACAAGGACATAACTCTCTAACCATGAGGATTTATGTGGCGTTCCACACATCATCATAAATGGCATGACATGTACTATCCATCTTGAATAGTCTTACATGCAAATATATTAAACTTCATACCTTTATACATCAATCAAACGAAAGTCCTTTAACCATATTGTTTGGGCTACCAGAATTTGCAACAGGACTTTCTTCAAGGGTTGACATCAATGAAAACCAACCCAATTAATCAACAATATCCCCCTTTTCATTGATGGCAACACTCTGATGCAACGCTGAAGTCATATCGCTTATGCTCTCCTTGTGACCATCGCTCCCCCTGGAAACATTCCTATGTGCTCTCTCTCCAAGCATCTAACTCTCTGTACTACATCTAGTGAATCTATCCTGCTTTGAAATCAATGGAAAAGGTAACTTCTCTTCCAGGGTTGCTCCCCTAACTGAACTTTCCTTGGGGATGATCCCCCTGACTGAACTCTTACTGAACCTTCTCCCCCAATCTTGAACTATCCTCTATATGGTGCTTCCTCATGTAAATATAAGACATATAAGATAAGCATTGAAAATAATTCATTTTGGATTAGAAATTACTCTGAGTCTCTGGCGAAGATACTCAAAATATTCCTTTGGAAGCGATTTTGTGAAGATATCTACAACCTATTATTTTTTTCCCACATATTCAACTCTGATGTTCTTCTCTGCAACCTATTCTCGTAGAAAGTGATACTTGATTGGAATGTGCTTCGTCTTGGAGTGCATCACTAGATTCTTTGAGATACTGATAGCACTTGTATTATCAAAATATATAGGAATGGGCTCATCATACGCAACCTGTATATCTGTCAAAGTTTGTTTCATCCATAGAACCTATGTACAATATGTTGCGGCTGCAATATACTCTTCTTTGGCTATGGACAATGATATTCATGACTTTTTCTTTCTTAGCCAAAATATCAAACAATCACCCAAGTAGAATGTCGATCCACTGGTGCTTCATCGGTCATCAATGCAACATGCCCAATCTACGTCTATGTAGGCAATAAGTGATTTATCCTTTCCTTTTGGATACCATAATCCAAACTCTTTTGTTCCCTTGAGATATATGAAAATCCTCTTTACTGCTAGAACATGTGATTCCTTTGGTGCTGCTTGAAATCATGCCACCTGTCCAACTGCTTGCATTACATCTAGTCTAGATGTTGTCACATAAAGTAAGTTGCCAATCATTGACCTGTATTGCCTCTGATCTGTAGATTTTGAATCATCATCTTTTCTCAACTTGCAACTAGTTTGGATAGGAGTGTTAACTGGTTTGAAATCTTCCATTCTGAACCTCTTTAGCATTTCTATGATATACTTAGTTTGAGAAATAAAAATGCCTTGGTTGCTTTGACATATCTAAAGACCCAGAAAGAAGGATAGTTCTCCGAGTAATGAAATTTCAAATTCATTATGCATATCCTTTGCAAATTTCTTCCTTAACCTATCATCATCACTTCCAAAAATAATATCATCAACATAAACTTCAATTAATAAAATACTATCTTGAGTTACCTTGATGTAGAGGTTGTTGTCTGCATTTCCTTTTCTGAACCTTGCTTGTTGTAGATATATATCCAGTCTAGAGTACCATGCTCTGGGAGCCTATTTTATACCACACAAGGCCTTCTTCAACTTGCACATGTAATATTCATTCTTTGATAGTTGAAATACTTCTGGTTGTTCAAAGTAGACTTCTTCTTCAAATTCCCCATTCAGAAAATTTTATTTCATGCCCATCTGATGCACTTTAATATTCTTGGAGCATGCATAAGCTAACATCAATCGAATTTCTTCCATTCTGGAAACTGGGGAAAATGTCTCTTCGAAGTCAATACCTTCAACCTGTGTGTATCCTTTACATACCAATATAGCTTTGTTCTTAGTAACCTGTCCATCTTCATTCAATTTATTTCTGAAGACCCACTTTGTGCCAATCACATTCTTGTACCTTGGTCTTGGAACCAATTCCCAAGTTTCATTCTTCTCTATTTGATCCAACTCTTCATTCGTGGCGTTTTTCCAGAATTCATCCTTGTTGCCTTCTTCAAAACTATTTGGTTCAATCGAAGATAAGAGTGCTAGGTGCAATTATTCTGATGAACATATTTTTCTTCTAGTCTCAATTCCTGCATCTTTGTTCCCAATAATCTGATCTAAAGGATTATTCTTCTGTACTCATTTTCTATATGTCTTTGGAGGTACTTATTGAACTTTCTCTTCCACTTCTATCTGATCTTCTTCATCTTCCCATTTTGCAGATTCTTCATCCTTTGCTTCTTCTTCATAAACCTGTTCCATTGATTCCTTTTCTTCTTCTTTTAATTTTCGTCCACTTGTGTCATCAACTGTTACATTTATTCTTTCCACAACTTTTTTTATCCTTATATTGTAACACTTGTGTTATTTCCTTGTACTTGAGTAACCAATAAGTACACCTTTGTCCACACGAGAGTCAAAATTTCCCATTCTACCATCTTCTCTTTTGATGTAGTATTTTCTTTTGAACACTCTGAAATGCTTTACATTTGCTGGTCTTCCTTTCCATAACTCATAGGGATATTTTTCACTGTTGTTTCTAAGCATTACTTTGTTTTGAATGTGAACTTTTGTATGCACTACATGTGTCCAAAAGACATCTATCAACTTAGAATCCATTAACATTGTTCTAGCCATTTCCTGTACTATCATGTTCTTTCTTTCAACAACATCATTCTGTTGAGGTGTCCTAGCAATGGAGAATTTCATTTTTATTCCATACTTACTACATAATTCCATAAATTGCTTTGAAGTAAACTCTCACCCATTATCAGATCTCAAACATTTGATTTTTGAATCCATTTCATTTTCAACCATTTCCTTGTATACCTTGAAGTTTTCAAATTCTTCTGACTTATTCCTAAGAAAAAAAACTGTAGTCATTCTTGTATAGTCATCAACCAATAACATAAAGTATTTCTCACCTTTTAATCCCTTTCTTCTAGTTGGTCCAACTAGATCAATATGCACAATTTCGAGTGGTCTTGTCGTTGAGTATTCCTTAGATTTGAACTTGGTCTTTGCTTGCTTTCCTCGTTGACAATGCTTGCATAATGTGTTGGTTGGTTTCGTGATCTAGGGAATTTCTTTGACTACTTCCTTTTTCTGACTTTGATGAGGTTATCGAAGTTTATGTGACCCATTCTTCTATTCCATAGTCAAAATTCATCTTCCTTTCCTAGACAACACTTTTCATTTCCAATTTCACTTAATACATATATGTTGCTTGAAGTTCTTGTAGCCGTTGCAATCAATTTTCCTGGTCCTTCTTTTCTTATCTCGCACTTCTGTGAATCGAACATAAGTTTATGACCTTGGTCACACATTTTACTTACACTTGGAATATTATGTTTCATATCTTCCACTAGTAGAATATTTTTTGCCTTGGTATTCTTGTTTCCAATTCTAATTGTGCCCTTTCCAATGATTCTAGTTGAGTCATCATTTCCAAAAGAGACTGATCCATCTCTTTCCTTTCTCAAAGTAAGAAACTTGTCTTCATAACATGTCATGTTCTTTGAACAACCACTATCAACATACCAACCATGTTTCTTGTGTTTAGCTTGTAGAGCGAGTGTGCATTATTCATTGTTAAATTGATCCTACTTTCTTATCCATATTCTCTGTTGAGGTTCTTCTCTGTGATTGTTATTATTCTTTTGTGATTCTCTAGGAGGGACTATCATTCTAAAATATTTGGCCATGTGTCCAAAGTTGGTGCACTTGTAGAATTCCACTTCAGTGTTCAATGATTCAAACATGTTGTAGCTTCTTCTTTATGTTTCACTAGGCCTTCTTGGAAAACCATTTTGTGCATGAATTTCAAAGTTGTTTTTGCTCCTTCTATTATCTCTACAATTTCATCTTTATGTCCAAAATTATTACATGTATAACATAAACCAAAAAAGATGGTTTGATACTTGGGAGTTGAAGATATTTTGAAAGGATTTATTATTCTGAAGCCTGCTTTTTATGACTGTCACTAATTTTTAAATATGACTCTTATAGGTGGAGGAGTGTCCCTATGATCTTCCCTGTAAAACTTCTTGTCTTCTCTAACTGTCTCGACATAGATTCTTGGTTGTGTTTATTTATCTGTGGTTTTGGATATTGAACTTATTTCTATCTTAATGTATCCTAGTCCGGACATGTCATGATGTGGCCTTAGACTATTGATAATATTTTTTTATATTATGGTAGCTTCGGGAGGTATGAACCTCTATTGTGACCTATGATGAGATTAGAATATTCCGGAAGGAAGCAAAGAAGTAAAGGAAACCCTAGACGAGATGTCGGCTGCAAAAATATATTTAATGTGAATTAATTAGTACCCAGAAGGAGAAGTCGGCCCCAGTATGTCTTCTAGACCACTATAAATATAGGGCACCAATTCTCATTATACACACTTCTCAGAATTGCAGAGAGCAGTTTCTACGCACTGCAGTTGGCAGTTTTGTGCGCAAGTTTCTGGGGAAGGTGTTGTGCCAGTTTCTGGGTGGGCCTATCTGATCAGCTTGGTTTCTATTCTTGCTTGGTGCATTATCCTTGCTTGGTTATTGATTGATACCAATATTCTTCTTTACCAAGTTCAAGGTGCTAGGAGGGTGGCTTCAGCCTATGGTTGGGTGACAAGGGTATTGTCAATGGTAAAACGAGCACAATCTTTCATATTCTAATAGGTTATGGGCCCACACCTCCTTCATTCAATCTAAACACTGGAAGGAATCATAGTTGCTAGGGTATTGAGCTCGCTGAGGAATTGCCTCTAGGGTTACTAGCAGGAGCAGCTTCCAAAGACATTATCACTAGGGTTACTACCAGAACTAGTTGCAGAAACCCTAACCTCATATCCGACACCTTGCGATGGAGCATATCACTCAAAAAGAAGTTATTCAGATGAAACCTAACTCAGCGTACCTTTTGTCTCTCTCAGAAGACAGAAATGGCAAAGTTGAAGTTTTGGATCAAGGCATGACCAGTTATTAGTCAACCAAAGACATATGTGAAACAATCATTCTTTTACACTACTGAGCACTTACTGGAATGATTGAAGATGAAATGTGGATATTGATGCATGAGCTTCTATGCATGACAAGAACAAAATGAGACTCTCAAATCTAAATGAGAAGAGGACATCATATAAGGTAGAGCTTGGGGGAGACAAAACCACTTACCCCATTGAAGGATTTTGACAAGCCTCCATCAAAATCAAAACAGGTAATGAATTTTTTCACTTAAGATTTTTTTTATATGTACCTGGTTTATAGAAGAATCTTGTATCAATATCTTGCCTAGAGACAAAGGAAACAAAATAGCTTTCTTGGATGGAAAAGTGTTATCATGGCATAAAGACTCCGGCACTTTAGAGAATGCTAGGGTTATCGAATTAAGTGAAGGAATTTTACAATACAGACTACTAGAACAAAATGAAGAAGCTCTTGTACATGGCAGAAGTCAACTCTAATGAACTTTAGCACAGAAGGTAGTGCGCTCATGTTAATTGTCAAGCATTACCCTTTCTCAAAATAATGGTTGAAGGAATACTAGAGTTCCAGTCTACACATGAAGGAATCTTCAAAGGATGTGCCCTTAGGAAGAATATCAAGAAACCATTCCCAAGAAGAAATAACAGATATAAGGAGACTCTAGATATAATAAACCGGATGTTTGCAGTCCAATGCTAGTAAAATATCTAGGAGGATCTTCTTACTACACTTAATCTTCATAGTGACTATTCAAAGAAATACTTGGCTATACCTCGAAGACAAAAGACAGAAGTATTCAACAAGTTCAAAGAGTTCAAAGAAGAAATAGAAAACCTCCCAAAATAGAAGATCAAAATGCTAAGAACCGATAATTGTGGAGAATACACATCAAAAGAATCCGTTGCATTACGTAGTTGGCGGGGATGGGAGGGAGCTAACTGTTCCCTCTAAATTGGCAGGGATCAGGAGGGAGATGAATGTTCCTCATAATCCTCAACAAAATGGTGTAGCAGAAAGAAAGAACAGGTCCATTGAAGAAATCATAAAAGCCTTACTAAATGATCAAAGTCTGTCCATGTTCTTATGGGGAGAAGAAACAATGACAGCAATATATGTGCAGAACAAAAGTCCTCATCGTATATTGAAGAACATGACACCAGAAGAAGATTTCTCGGGTAAGAAACCTAATGTGGAAAATCTAAGAATATTTGGATGTCTTGTTTACTCCCACATTCCCAAGGACAAGAGGAATAAACTAGAACCTTCAGGAAAGAAAGGGATATTCATGGGATATAGTGATTCATCCAAGTCTTACAGAATATATATTCCATAACAACACAAGATCAAGGTCAGCAGAGACGTAACGTTCAATGAAAGGATGGCCTTCAGGAAATCCATCAAAGAAAATACAGAAGAAGAAGAGATTGAAGAACTTGATGAAGAAAGCACAGAAAATGTAAATGACGAAAAGGAACTACCTGATCATCCTATGGAGCCATGTGAAAACATTGACTCATATATCATACCTAAGACCAAGAAAATACCATCTTGTCTTGAAGCTACCTTACAAGACGCAGAAAGACTCAAAGTTCCATAAGGAACATTCATAAAGAGTAAAAGACCTAAAAGATTATCAAGTTATGTAGCATACATGAGAAAGCTTATAGATGAAGAACCTACCACATTTGAAGAAGAAGGTCAAAAGGAACAATGGAAAGAAGCTATGACGGAAGAACATCAATCCATTATGAAAAATGAGCTATGGGAAATCGTACCAAGACCTAAATAAAAATCGGTGGTAACTTCGAAATGGGTGTACAAGATCAAACATGCAGCAGACGGAAGTGTGGATAAATACAAGGCAAGATTCATAGCTAGAGGGTTCTCCCAGAAGGAGGGAGAATATTATAACGAAACATTTGCTCCAGTGGCTACATATACTTCCATCAGAGCTATCATATCTCTTGCCGCTTCCATGGGATGGAACTTACATCGAATGGATGTAAAGACATCTTTCCTCAATGGAGCTATTGAAGAAGAAGTATATATTGAACAAACTCAAGGGTTTGAGGTACATTCCAAAGACATTCACATTTTCATATTGAAGAAATCTTTATATGGACTCAAGAAAGCTCCAAGGGCTTGGTATGGCAGAATGGAAAACTATCTAACGAGACTTGGTTTCTCCAAGAGTCATGCAGATCCAAACCTTTACTATAAAGTCGTAGACAATGCACCTGTAATCCTACTACTATATGTTGACGATCTATTCATAACAGGGGAAGAGTCTCTCATTATCCAGTGCAAGAAGGAATTAGCTTCTGGATTTGATATGAAAGATCTAGGTCTCATGCATTATTACTTGGGACTATAGGTATGGCAGAAGCGTGGTGAAGTATTCCTTGGACAAGGAAAGTACGCAACAAAGATCCTTCATAAATTTGGAATGATGGATTGTAAGTCCATGGACACTCCTATGAATGTGGATATAAGGAAAGCGAAAGTTCCAGATTCTGATCCAGTAGATCCATCTCTATATCGAAAACTAATTGGGTCATTGATGTATTTGGTAAATACTCGACCAAACATTTGCTTTGTCGTGAATACACTAAGCCAGTTTCAGGTGGAACCAAGACATGAGCATTGGATAGCTACAAAGCGTGTATTAAGATATATTCATGGAACAATAAACTATGGTTTGATATATACCGCATCCAGCAATATACAACTTCATGGATTCACAGACTCAGATTGGGCAAGAAGTGCAGAAGATAGAAAGAGCACTTCAGGTATGTGTTTCAGCTTGGGCTCCACTATGATATCTTGGGGTAGCAGGAAACAGAAGTCTGTGGCACTCAACACATCAGAAGCTGAGTATATGAAAGCATGTGAAGCATGCACTGAAGCAATATGGCTAAGGAAGTTAATCTCCAATTTATTTGATGAGATTCCAAAATCGACCATAATATATTGTGATAATCAAACTTGTATAAGATTATTAGAATAGCCAGTGTTTCATGAAAGGTCGAAACACATTGAGATCAAATACTACTTTATTCGAGATAAAGTCCAAGAAGGAGAGGTAAAACTCGAGTATATCCCCACTGATGAGCAAACAATAGACATTCTAACAAAACCTCTATCCAAAATAAAGTTTGCATGTTTCCGAGAGAAGATGGGGATCATGGAAATAAATCCCTTAGCTGAAAGGGAAGACTCTCCAGGTTAGGAGGGAGCACTAAAATATTATTGAAACATTTATCTTTGTGATTGAAAAATAGTCCAGATTGGACAAATTCTTTCCTATTCGGAAAGTGGATTGAGATTTCTGACGGACAACAATTTCCCATTGTGGTTAACATGGGAAATGGTATAGATTGTTGATGTATCATAGACAATGAATTCCCATTGTGTTTAACATGGGGAGTGGTCTAGGGAAGTCTCTCTTTTTGAGGGTTACTCAAGAAGACTGGCCCGCCTCGCTGGGCAATGATTTCTCATTGTGGTTAACATGAGAAATGGTTTGTTTTGGAGGTTGATACAGGACAGTATTTTCCTCTTGTGGTTAATAGAGGAAATGGTCCAGACAGTCATTCCTTAGGGTTTATACATTCTCTCTAGGGTGCACTTTGATTAGTGTAGGAGGAATGGCCCAGGGTGGGGAATGGTCTAGGCTCAGCAAACAAGGACAAACATTCCTTAGGGTTTATACATTCTCTCCAGGGTGCACTTTGATTAGTGTAGGAAGAATGGCCTAGGGTGGGGAATGGTCCAAGTTCAAAAGACAGGACAATTATTCTTCCTTGTTTGAGAAGAATAGTGCAGATATCTCATTGTTCTACTCTGAGGGTAGATATTCTTTCATATCTCACAGACGTGAGTAAAATATTGGCCCAGATGATTCAGTTTATTTTAACAATATTCTTTTGTGCAGATTGGCATCGAATGATTGTTATGGAGACTGCTTGTCTCCAGACAATAGAGATATACTACTGTGGTGGATTTGTTCCACTGTTTGTGACTATGTGTCACGGTTTGAGTAGTTCCATACTACCATGGATAAACACAGGTGTGTTCTATAAATTGATATTGTACCAGTTGTCATAGGAGATTATCCAGTTGGATAATAATGACGGTGCTCGTGATACTACCAGTTGAATGGTATGTTTGTGCTCAAGACCATACCTCCCTAGCTAGAAGGGAGTGTTGATATTATTGTAGCTTCGGTAGGTATGGACCTCTATTGTGACTTATGACGAGATTAGAATATTCCAGAAGGAAGAAAAAAAGTAAAGGAAACCCTAGACGAGATGTCGGCTGCAGAAATATAATTAATGTGAATTAATTAGTACCTAGAAGGAGAAGTCGGCCCCAGTAAGTCTGCCAGACCACTATAAATATAGGGCGCCAGTTCTCATTATACACACTTCTCAGAATTGCAAAGAGCATTTTCTGCACACTACAGTTGGCAGTTTTGTGCACAATTTTCTGGGGAAGGTGTTGCGCCAGTTTCTGGGCGGGACTATCTGATCAGCTTGGTTTCTATTCTTGCTTGGTGCATTAGCCTTGCTTGGCTATTGATTGCTACCAGTATTCTTCTCTATCAAGGTCAAGGTGCTCTGAGGGTGGCTTCGGCCTATGGTTGGGTGATAAGGGTATTGTCAATGGTAAAACGAGCACAATTTTTCATATTCTAACAATATTATCCAAAAACTTTGAGTTGTTCAACATGTTTTTATGTTGAAGGTATTTTCTCAATGTGACAAACTTTGCTTCCAAATTTACAATGATCCTGTCCTTTTCTTCCAGTTGTTCTTTGAGTTCTTATTCGATTCTTTGTTCTTCTTCTATTTGAACTTTTAATTCAATGATCATTTTCTCTAGTTCTTCAGAGTTTGAATTCTGAGTGTCTTCTTTCTTGTCTAGTTCTGCCTGGAGCTTCTTGTTTTTCTTGTTTTCTCTTTTTATAACTTCTATAGAACTCAACAGTTCTTCTCTGTAGTCAACTTATGCCTCTTCATATTCATCTTCGGTGTCTTATTTATCATATTCTTCTATTTCCATGAATATAACTCTTTCTGTCTCACTTTCACTGACTTCATATTTGTCTGATGAGGAGTCGTCTTCTTTGGTGCAATTTTTTTTCTTAATGACTCTCTTTTTGGTTCTTTTGCCTTTATATGTTTGTTTTCTATTTGAATCATCTTCTTCATTTCTTTTATTTTTCTTGTGAGGACATTTGTTAGAAAAATGACCAATACCATCATAATTAAAACAAATTAATGAAAGATTACCTTTATATCTTCCATCGATTCCCTTTCGCAATCTTCTGACAAAGTTGGCCACTTCTTCATCATATTCTGAAATATCATTGTTGTTGTTAAATTATTTTTCCTTTTTCTTTCCCTTTTGATTTCCCTTTTGATTGGACTTCTTGGATGATTTGAATGCTTCTGCTTTTATACCTGGATTTTCCTGTTCATTTATCATTTCATAAGCTGTGAAGATTCCATGTAGTTCATCCATGCTTATTGAGTCTAGATCTACTCTTTCTTATAGTGTTGAGATCTTAGGATCAAATCACATTGGAAGAAATCTTATTTCCTTTTGAACAATTATATATTAATCAAATTCTTCTCCCAATCCTATGATTTCATTCACTATTTCATCAACTCGTAAGAAGAAAGTTGCAATATTCTTATCTTCCTTCAACTTTAGTTGTTCGAATTGACCCCTATAATTTTGAAGCTTTGTTTCCTTGACTTTTGCATCTCCTTCATAAATATTCTGAAGTTTGTCCCAAATCTCTTTAGCGGAGCTACAATGCATAACTTTGGTATTTACCGAATCAAAAAGACCATTCATAAGTGCATTTTTGGATTTTGAATTATTTAGACTGAGTTTATTTTCATTTGTTGTCGGTACTGCTAGTTCTTTGTATCCATATATAATTGATTTCCAAACATCAAATCCATGTGCATGTACATATGTTTTCATCCTTCTACTCCATAATGCATAGTTTTGTCCATCAAACTATGGTATTCCATTTTAATACATATTGTTTCTCTCCATGATCTACCTTTCAGTGGCTAAACTGATTTCTGAAGAAACCTACTCTGATACCAATTGTTGGATTATTGAGAGGGGGGGGGGAATCAATAATAGAGAAATATAACCCTTTTTAACCACAATATGCAATTTTTATTTATCTTTATGATCAATATAGCATTATCATCCAATAGGTGGAAAGTAAATAAACTATGAACAATGAAAAATCATACACATACACAATACACCTATATTTTTACGTGGAAACCCAATGCGGGAGAAAACCATGGAATGATTTTTCTTATATGTCATTAAGAATTACATTCATTGGAAGAACCAACTTCCTTTGTTCTCCAGCTACAACTGGAAGGAGGCTCCGACCCCCTATATTTTTCAAGCTACAACCTAAGGGAAGCTACAACTCCCCAATTTTTTGGCTACAACCATAAGGAGGCTACAACCCCCTTATGTTCTCTAGATACAACTAGAAGGTGGCCACAACCACCTATCCTTTCCCCATCCTGCCACCTTGAAATATAAGTAAGATGATGAATCCACTACCACACTTTCACTATGACATATACCACTGTAAATTTGTACCAACCTGTACCATTGATCTGTAGCCAACCTGTACCACTTCCATGTAATCAACATGTACCTATATTGAGCATGTACCAACCAAAACCAATAGATACACGACCTATCTGTTCTGTAGCGCACGTATGTATGTGCCCTTTCCATATTGTAGTCCGTGTATGTATGTGGCTTATATGTACTCCAACCTGCGTATGCCTTCTAAAAACTAGGGTTTTCTCTCTCTGAAAAACTCTGATCCTCTTCAGCCTATATCACATCAACCTACAACCTATCACTGTGTCTAGAATGTGATTGTTCCATGTGCATACATCCTCATACATATCCTTTAACCAAATACATCTATATCTCTTTACTCATGTGCCATACAAGTGTGTATAATCATGAACAAGTATAATAGCCCTCACATGCACTAGATATCAAAAACATTACTAATAAAAAACCTCTCAATACATCAACCACTTCACAAATACAACCTCTCAACCATGTGCCACAAAAACACTTAACCATATGCCAAGAAATATAAGATGTGCCTTAACACTGACAATATGTATCAATGATAAATATCAATTATACCAACACTGTATTTTTGCAGATCTGACTTATATAGAAATTCCCATGCAGCCACTAATATCTCTAGGGAAAATCCTCAAACACCCATAACCATTTCTCATGTAGACAACAAAATCTAACTACTCATAGAAATAAGACATACATTTTGAACCAATAGCCAAATTTGATGTACCTGATCATTGTAGACCTTCTTGGGATCTTGCTCTCATACTTTAGAGACCTAGCATCTTCATCTTCTCAAGTTTCTAGGGATTTTCCCTATTATACGTGCCCTACTATACTGTTATCCTATGTACATACAGGCCCTGATCCACTGCAACCCACATACACCTAAAAAACTAGGGTTTTTTAGTATTTTCTATGATTTCAATTTTTTTATCGTCAACCCTTCGTGCTACCTAAGACTTGTGCAACTTCATATGTATCAATGAGTACCTGAAATAAACCTTACACAATAATAGATATTCAATGTGCTCAATAGGTGCTAATAGGAGATCCTTTCTCTCTTATTTATACTTCCATGTACCTTCTTCAAGGGGTTACCTTCTAATAAAATTAACCCAATTTCCTTCTTTTAGGGCTAACCCAGTTCTAACCACTTGTCCACTTCTAACCCACTTTGCTACAAATAGTAAATTCTCCACTTCTAGTTGCAACTAATTTATTTTTAATTATTTTCTTATTACAACAACTTAACCCATGCTTAACTCCTAGTTTTTCTCACTTGACTAGTCAACTTCTTCTAGGAGCTTCTAGAATAATTTTGACTTCTTTGACCTTCTAGATAACTCGTGAGGGCTCTCCAACTTCACAAGGCCATAACTCTCTAACCGTGAGGAGTTATGTGGCATTCCACATATCACCGAAAATTGCATGACATGTACTATCCATCTATAATAGTATTAACTGCAAATATATTAAACTTTATACCATTATACATGAATTAATCTGAAGTCCTTTACCATACTATTGGGGATACTGGAATTTACAACCAGACTTGATTCAAGGGTTGACATCAATGAAAACCAACCCAATTAATCAGCATTGATGTCTAAACAAGGGAGAGAGTCACTTAATCAGATGTAAATATCGTAAACACTTGTCAAATGTATAGGAACACCACCAATAATGACAATGGGTCCTAAGGTACGAGCACAACCTGTCACTATGAAATATTTTCTAAAGTCAAACAATGAAAAGGATAATCTAATCAAGGCCCAATGATACTCAACCTTGTTATATGTGAGATAACCACCAATAAGGCTAACGACCACCAATGCACTCTGCTTATGGGTCATTCATAGATAATGTTTCCAAGTCAAAACAAGATGACCTGTTGATAAGAAGAGAAATGATGTCTCTCTTCCCTCAGTGCAAAGTGATAACTCAAGAATATTAAGATGAAAGAACCAGGTACCATATCCCTATGATGGATAAGGGGGGGTGACTAACTCAAAGCAGAAGGCTCAGTGATAAGATATTAGGAGACAAAACATAAGATGACTCAAGACTCTCCTATGTATCCTAAAACTACCCATCCTAAAGGCTCAATTCTTTGGGAATGATGA